>LBNU01011192.1:15552-28411 GCA_014162995.1 Artemisia annua
TCTATCTCATGTGGTGCTCGGTAGGCCGTTTGTTGAGGACTCTAGGTTAGAGTATGATAAACTAGAAGGGACAATCCAATTTGCTAATGAACACGATAAGATTACCTATAGGATGCCTTCTAAGATGAAAGAGTTCCGATTTGTGCCCCAACTAGATAAGGACCAAATTGGTGCAATTGAGGACATTCCCGATGATAGCAAAAAGAAAGGCATGGAATATGTCTCGGAAAACAGAAGCCTTTACTATAAAGATTGTCTGCACCTTGGTCCTAGGTATAAGGTTGATGGGGAATTTGTGAGAAGAGCTAGAGAGGCCATTAGAAAAAAGATAATGAGCCGTAGCAAGAAGAGTTTGGAAGTAGGTCCGGAGTACACAACCGGACAAGAAGTCACGTAACGAGGCAAGGCCTCGAGTCTAGCTACAAGACTCATTAATAAAGAAAAGCGCTTCTTGGGAGGCAACCCATGTTTTGTGTGTTTTTGTGTGTATTTGTTTCCATATGTAAATTATATTTCTTGCTATTGATTCATGCTTCAAACTAAATTGTGAAAATGCTTTATTTTGTTTTTAACTTCGTCTTAATCACATATAAAGGTAATTCGCAAAAGCTAAGTGTAAGAGACATCCAAATCGGTTAATATAGAACAAATGAACATGAATCATAACAATGAAATTAGTTTACATATTCGTACTTGTGAGAGTCAAATGCTTGTATCGAGTCATAATGATTTTTTCTGCAGAATTCCCAAGAATTGAGACAAAGGTTTTCCAAGAAATTTTCCAGAAACTCAACTTAAACTTTCTGTCAGAACACTCTGACGGCGTCAGGAGTTAATACCTGACGACGTCAGGTGCAAAAAATCTGGAATTTATTTGTTGATTAAAGTTTACTAACGGAACTTGTATGTTTGTTAAAATCTCTCTTATGAATTCCAGGAAATCTGTAGAAAAATCATTCCACAAGCATTATAACAGTGTGTTAGAAGGTATTCGCAAGGTGTTTGGCACTCGCTTATGATGGTGAGGGTTACGACAATATGACAATGATCTTGGTTCAGTTCAAGAAATGACCCAGATCTGTTCCTTCTACTTCTGGACAATCTTCTCCTGATTAACTAACTGAATCATCCGACAGCAAAGACAAACCTGAATCAACTTACTGGTACAATATCCTATTGTACCCCTAATTTTAGGCCAAAACGTTATACATCTTTGCCACTTTGATTTTATTAGTTTATTTTTGGTTGGAAGGTAGGACTGGTGGTAAGACCAAGGTACTTGCAATAAGTTTAGATACATCACGTGCTTAAGTCATCTTTTTCATGCTTTATATATAAATTCTTTTCTTTCGTTTAAACATAGATGATCATGTTAATCTAATGTATATCACGTCCTCTTTACTGATGCACCTTGCAGATTGATACCCATATGTTAGCCTCAGAATGGATAAGATCTGGAATGCTAAGTCATGTTACGGTTGTGTGAAAGCTTGAAGTTGGTTTGTTTCCAATGGGATTTAGCAAAGAGGCAACATATAAAATTAAAAGGTTGGGTCAAACATCATTAGCTCTGACAAGTAAGTTTTTGTATCACTTTGTTCTTAGTTTTAATTGGAAGTTTTGGTATCACATTGCTAAAAGGTAAAATGGGTCATATAGGTTGTCTAGGTGAGTAACTCAAATCGGGAGCATTTTTTCAATAGTTTCAACTTAAAGAAATAAAACTACAAAGTATCAAACTATTAGTTTAATACTTTGTAGTTTTATTTCTTTAAGTAACCGCATTAATATCACAATAGATAGTTTTCTTAATTTAACTAAATATATTAATTATTTGCAAGTTTCCAATAATGTGTTACAGCAACATTACGACAACCTTCTGTTACGCCAATAATGTGTTACGACAATAAGATTCAATGTGCTACATTCTTATGTTAGATTGTTGTTGTTGTTGTTATAGTGTCACATTAACATCGACTCGAACTACAATAGACAAGGCCTTTGCAAAGGGTGAAAACATAGGTGATGTTACTGCCAAAGAAAATGTGTTGGGAACTTTGCAGAGATGGTATGTCTCTGTCCGCTATATCTAGCAAGTCGATATATTAGTTTCTAACAAGAGTATGAAAATGCATTAGGGGTGGGGAACGTTAATGATTAATTGAGCATTATGATGTGTTGTGCCTTCTTTAGGATTACAAACTAGACTTTTCTTCCACATTTAAATTAAAGTGTTGGAAAAAGAATGTAGTTTTTAAAGAAGTGATTTGCCTTCTAACCAGTGAAAAAAAATCCATTTGATCAATTTTAGTTTGAGTTTGTGTCCAAATGATTTATGTTACAGTTAATGACACACCACTATAGAAGACATTTCAATTTTACGGAGTGTTGGCTAATTAGTTTCTAGAAAGTTAGTTTCTCCTGGCATTGTGCGGGGTGTGGGGCATACTATTTCTGAATGATATTTGTGTCACTTACTTACATGATACGTAACTTTTTATGGTTGCTATTGTGTTTCACGATATCTAGGTAATTTTTTTGTGTTTAGTTTACCTTTGATGCCTATAATTTGCAAACATGCTTAAATCAAAGACACAACATTGATCAAGTGAAACTTATTTATGGATTTTACTTGATACAGAGGGTTTTAACTTATTGAGGGTTTATGGATTTTTGATGTGTTTTGGTTTAGAATAATGAATAATGCGAGAATTTCATAAAACCCAATAAGCAAAACCAATAAATACTTTATGTCTTTTTGTTTTTAATTTTATTTTGCCATTGTTTCAACAGTTCACGGATCTAAAATCATGTTAAGAACTTACTGAAACACAAAGGATTCACTATTGTTTTATAAGGTTATTCCCATATTTAGTGAGATTGATGTCATTGGTACCTGCAAATCTCAATATGATGTATGTTCTCATTCTTAATGTTAGGAATACGATTTTGCATAAGAAAGATAAGGTCACCCCAGATATGATTAAGCATTGTTTAGCTCGTAGTATTTATAATAGTTAGTAAAACGTAGATTAGAAGTAGTTAGTATTCGCGGAAGAAGGACGGGTCTTTACCCACTGTATGCCTGATCCGCAGGCCAAGTGGCAAAAACTCATGTACATATAAAAGCCCTCTCCATCCTTGGAGAGGGTGAGCCTTCCTAATCTATTTTTCTTGTTTTTTGGTTTCACTCTCTCTCTAAGGTTCCAACTCTCTCTACTCTTTCTCTCTCTAAAATTTCTTTCTTCTTTCTTTCTTTCTTTCTTCTCTTGATTCGATCCATAACCACAAGAACCATACATGTTATAATTTCAGTGTTTTACAATTGGTATCAAGAGCCTAGGTTACATTTTTGGGATTGCATTAGATTGGTTCTTCTTGTGGGTCTTGGGTCGAATTGGTTCTCCTTGTTCTTTATCTTGGTTCGACTTGGTTTTTTTATTAAATTTCATTCTTTCTTCACTTGCTTTGTACATTCTTGCTTTAACTAGTACGTATGTAAAACGTTGGTCTAAACAAATTCTTGTTTTGAATGTTTTATTTTTCCTTTTCTTGTCTGCTAGTTATCCTTTGTTTCTTATGTCACATGTTGGAACAGTTTTGTAGCGTCTTTGCTGGTCTTTTGAACTGTTTTCGTGGTGGTCATGTTCTTGTTTGTGGCAGTATTTAGTTTCTACAGCAAAAAGACAACTCAGTTTCTTGGCAGCGTTTTTCTCAAATCTTGGCAGCGGTTAATTGTTACAGCAAAAGAACAAAAACAGTTAGGACAGTGAAGTGTGGTCCAGTTTTGTATTGTTGCATAGCGGTTACCCTGGTCACAACTTTCCCCAGTGTTTATCTCTTATAGCGGTTACCTTTTTCCAAGTAGCGGCTAGTTTTTTTAGCAGTGTTTACTTTCATTGTGTACCTTACCTTAACAAAACGCTGCCCTAATTCAATCTTGTCAGCGGTTAGATCTTTAAGAGCAGCGGTTAGCAAATCAGCGGCTAAATCAAACAAATCAGCGGTTACTCTAACACAAATTGGAAACAAGATTAAGAAACACATAATTAAGATCTCAGATTATCTCTTGTTTGTACTCGAGCATTCATCCAAGCAGAACACCACAAGAGTTTTTCCATCACTGATCTACTTGAAGAGTAACAAATAAAATTAAAACAATAACAATAACAAAACAGATTGGTCTTATCACTCTTTTCATTCGACTGAACTTAAAAACAAACCTTAAAAGATCATCTTTCTTTTTCGTTCGGCTAATCAAAACAACAAAAGAAACTAAACAACATACAAGTAAAAGAAAATGATTAGTTAGATCTCAGTTTGGTTATCCCCTATCTCATATGAGACTTTCATGAACCTTAAAGGGATTCAATACAAGTAATAAACCAACTCATCATAGATCTTTTAAGAAGTCATTCTTCTCGTTCACTTTACGAAAATTAAAAGAAAGACAAAACAGATTTGTTTCATCATTCCTTTCTTTCGATTTGAACAAAAACATAAAACAAGAAACGAAATTAATACCAACCTTCTTCGATTTGTGTTCGGATTGATTTATTTCTTCACAAGGGATGAATTGTTTATGCTATTGTTGTGGTGGCTGCACTGATTTGGTTAGGAGGGATAGGCTGCGTTTATTTTGGGGGAGTAATATTAGGCATTTAGGGTTAAGTGTGTGGGGTTAGTAGTGTTTTATAGCGTGAAATTAGGGTAAGCTCTATTGGGTTTGGATCATTTCCTTTGTGCTGGGCCGGTTTTCGTCTCACTAAAGGTGTGTTGGGCTAATAAGTATAGTTGGACGGGTTCTGATAAATGGACTGGGCATACACGAAATTTATACAATGTTTGGGCTGAACATGGATTCGTGAAATTGGACAGACTTATATCACAAGGGACGATTTCGTTTGGTTACATATTTTGTTAGACGTTATTTGTCAACATTTTTTTGTATACTAAATCGTTGGGAAAATTTTGTTTCATAATTCTGGACCACGGTGTTTCATTGAGCTTCAAGTATCCGTAATTGAGAGATATTTTGGGTTGAGACATTTTCGGGCTGATTCGTTTAACAATCAATCACTAATCATTGTACCGGTCCAACGGTTCTCATAACACGTTCAACTCAACTCTTCGGTGTCTCACGGTTTTTTTTTTCTTGATTTTGTAAAATCCCGCGAAAGAATCTATTCTCGGTTTAAATCATAGAATTGTAAAATCCCGTGCACGCTCACAATCATGTCTACCAATTCAGATTCTGTCATCTCGGAGATACTCTAGTTGTATAACATGGACGATGAACTTAAGATTCACAACAAAGTACAACTGACAAACGCTTCTGATCAGACAACCGTGTTCGAGTCAGATAATGCCAAGATGGAATCGTCATGCTCGAATTCTCAAGAGAAAGAGCTTCTTCAGCCACAAAAATTGTTCAACAATGCAAAGGATTGCTGCATAGAATGTTTTCCACAACTTCATTCACACCTCTCGGTACTTTTAGAGGGAACTGGATTCAAAATGGGATTCGAACGTGCATTTGCAACACTCTTCGGTCAAGATGTTCAGACTTTCACAGACACAATGATTCTTTACTTAGATCAATTACAACAACAACTTGACCAAGAAGAATCTTCAAAAATTGGATCCATGGCTGCTCTTTGTGTGATTGACAAACAACTCCAAGTGTTCTTTGATTCAAAATTCACTCTGGAGTATGACCATTACAGTGAGATGACTAANGTCAAGATGTTCAGACTTTCACAGACACAATGATTCTTTACTTAGATCAATTACAACAACAACTTGACCAAGAAGAATCTTCAAAAATTGGATCCATGGCTGCTCTTTGTGTGATTGACAAACAACTCCAAGTGTTCTTTGATTCAAAATTCACTCTGGAGTATGACCATTACAGTGAGATGACTAAAAGGTGCTTTGCTGATCACACGGGAATTGAGGTTGATACGTTCAGAGATACACTCATCCAACTCATGGGTGATGTTAAGGCGTTCATTGAGGAAAGAGCACAACACATACTTTTGGATGACGACAAGGTGAAGGGATCTCTGGTACAATCATGTGATGGTATTGACGATTCGGGTAAAGTTTTGGATGTTGGGTTAAGTGTCACGATGTACAAAGGATCAGAGACTGATAAGCTTGACACTACCAGCAGTTCAGAGACTCTAGTCACCCATGGCATGGATGCAGATTTTAGTCTGGTTAATGAACAAATGGCATGTGCTGAGGTACCCTTAACTGTTCAACAAAATGTGCTCTCTAATGAACGTCAGCATACTGATCAAATCAAACTCAATTATGACACAAATTTGTTGGAAAAGACTGATAGCAATACCATGTCTAATTCAACAAATATGAGTCATAAAGGGGGAGAAAGTGATCAGGATGCTGATCGTGATGGTTTGTTAAGTTCTGTGTTTACGACTGATGCTTTTAAATCAAATGATATGGTTGATAAAGAAGTTTTTAATGAACTTTCAAAAAGATTTTTACAGCTTGAAAAACATTGTATTTCTCTTGAAATTGCAATGCAACAAAAGGAAGAAAGTCTTCAGATTAACCAACCATGTAAAAATCCGGAACTTCCTGATTTCCGTGAATTCTTTATGATTAATGATTTGAAAGCTCAGCTAGAAACAAAGAACTTGACAATCAAAAACCTGAAAAAACGTATTACTGAGTTGTGTGATATGTATAATGAAGTTAAGGCTAAACGTGAATGTGCTGTTATTGAATCAGAACAAAGAAATGAAAACTAAGAATCTTGAGCAAACAACCTCTTTGACTGCCAAAAATGATGAATTCAAAGCTCAACTTCTGGAAAAGGGTTTCACAATTGCAGCATTAAAAAATGAGCTAAGAAAAGCAACAGGGAATAGTGTGAACACTAAGTTTGCAAAACCATCAATATTGGGAAAACCAGTTTTACCATCGAATAGAAACCAATCAGTTGTTAGACAACCGACTGCGTTTAGATCTGAACGACCAAAATTTTCAAATACTCGGTTTGCCTCCCAAGTTGATGCGGAACAAGTTTTGACAAAACCAGTCACTCCACATTATTTGCCTAAGACTATTTCTTCTAGTTCTGCTAAACCTCAACATGTAGCCACTACTGCTCTCAGCTCCTCTAGGATTAGTTCGAAAACGGTGTCAATACCAAGCATTAAGATTCTAAATTCTTATAATATAAATGACTTGGACAAGAACTATGATCTAGAAAAGGCTAGGAAAAGAGCACTGCTTCATAAGGATGGTATCTTAGGCTCACAACCTTGTAGGATGCCACCTAATTTATTGAGGAACACTGCTAAGGTTCAACCTGTTAAGTCTAGGAACTACAATAAGTCATTCACAATGCATAAGAAGCAAAACAACCTATAATTTCTCCTAGGTGGATACAAACTGCTAAATCTTTTGAGACTAGGAATATCGATAAGTCTTCCACCATGCATAAGACGACTAGCAATCCTAGACCTTGCCAAAAGTGGATGCCAACTGGTAGAATTTTTAAGGACGTCGGACTTAAGTGGTTACCTACCGGAAAGTTGCTCACTAATGGCAATACCATGGTTGACCGTGAAACCCCCAAGGGTTTGGATACTGTTTTCACTAACCCATATATATGCAATCAAGTTTGTGATGTTAGTGCAGGTAGTCCTTACTCAGTTGCAGGTACATCAATCATTCACTATATGAGAAAACTCAAAGTCTGGAGGACTAAAGCAATCATTTCTCCAGCTTCAAGAGTTTTGGAATGTCGATGTTGATGCATGTGCTTTATGACGTTTGAACACAACGGTTCAAGCCTCGTTCTTCAATGACTATGACGTCTGAATACTTCAGTTCAGGCCTCGCTCTTCATCATTATGACGTTTGGACAATTCAGTTCAAGCCTTGGTTCTTAATTTCATCATTATGGTGTATGCTAACAACACTTCAGGCCCCTTTCATCAATGAAAAGAAAGGTGTATGATTCAGTGCGCCTTATCTTCGGAAGAAGAGATATCTTCTTGGTTTAGATCATCTTCAACAACATGCTTCATGCTATCTCCATGTTCGTTCATTCATCAAGTGGATCTACCTATCTTTGATTGAATTCTTATACACTTGGTCAATCAAAAATTACAACCTCGTTTGCAATTTTTGAGGGGGAGATGGGTGAATGAAATACATGATTGATAGTATCTTTCATTCACTTGCTACTCGGGTGAATGAATACTTGATTGATATTGTTTTTCATTCACTTGCTACTCAATCAAAAATGGCAAACTTCGTATGAAATTTTTGAGTGTATGCTTATTCACTTACTTTGTATGCAATTTTTGATTTTTGTGCGTATTCAATCAAAAATTGCAAACTTCGTGTGAATAAACTACATGATTGAGTGTATTTTTATTCACTTTCTACATGATGATTGATACTTGAAGAATGATCATTCGACTCTCCTCAGACACCTAATGCTCCATTTACTTAGAATGACTGGGATTTATGTTTGATGAATACTTCCAAGCTTCAAAGAATGTTGAACATCTAGTTTCTGAAGCTCCTTCTTCGGTTTATGTTGGCTCTTGGTTCATCTTCTTCCATCTCCATTGAGCAAGATGCACTAGTTTGAAGTATTTCTCAAAATACTCACGAAACCCAATCTCCAGTTATTCTTCAAGGTGTTGATGACGACTATCATGATATTGAAGCTGCACATGAATAATGATCCGTCTTCTGGTATTCCTTCCCCAAAATCGGACTCTGAAGAATCCCCTTCTTCATGGATTGTTGTTCCTTCTAATGTGCACTCTGTAAATTAACCACAAAAATATAAAGGAAAATGTCGGCTAAGAATTTGGAAATGGAATGTCAAGTGATCACAGAGTTTATTTGGTATTAGTTATTTGAGATTGAAGTAAAATTTCACAGGTGAGTGTACTTAGTATCTTGATGATCCTTGTTCGAGCTTTTAATCTCTACATTGACGAAGACTTGGATATCTAGTTATTTTGGTGATTCTTCTTTTCTATTACCACAAAATAACTATCACATTCAGTGTCACAATTCACACGGAGTTGTCGGTAATCAAGAGGTGATGTACGTCTTATACTTGATGGTTGGTTGGTTGAACAGTATAAAGTACTTAGGGATTCGATGTTGCATGAAGTCTCTACACTGCTCTTTGTCATACATTGGTGCAAGTTTAAGTCACAAGAACATGGAATTCTACTTCATTTTCAAGTTGGGAATATCGGGTTTACTTCACAATGTGGTCATAGCAATAGCCGACTGAATATAAGGGTTGATAATGATAGTCAGAGAGTGTTTCTTCTGTAGCAGTTGATTCTCACAGGATACATCTAAGCAAATGTTGTTCTTCTCACAAAATTTCAAATTGTATGTGCATATAATGTGTGGCTGATTCTGAAGTATCAAAACCAGCAAAGGGGAAGGAGACATACATCGGAACGCACAACGAGTACACGTGATGAGCTTTATATTTCCTTCTAATTGAAGTTATTCCGGGAAGATAAAATGTCATAACCGCAGAGAAGATTAGTGATCTAACTCGTTATTTTGGTGTATTATTCCAACTACGTGGGGGAAGAGATGTAAGAAACAGTTTCTGATGATAAAAGAGGTACAAGTGTGCTTCAGGTTTTTGAGCTTCATGTAATGAGACTGATTGCATCATTTCAACTACTTGGGGGAAGTGGTCTCTGGATACTTTTGGTACGCATTACTTCAGCCTTCAGCTGGAAGAAAGATGAGAAGAACTATTCAAGCGTGAGATGATACTTTGCTGAGCTACCAAAGCTTCATAATGAGGAGGCTAAAATTCGACAATTTGGTGGTGCCTAGTGATTAACTCAGCTGTGAGAGTCGAGTGATTTGTTATCAACCTGCGCTTGGTGAATTGTTGTGACTTGAGTCGTTTCGATTAGTCTGATTATAATTTGACGTTGTGAGTTAAATATTTACAACTTGACTTATTATGGTCGGATCTATTGTAACTTGACTCGTCGCGACTTGACACTTAGTGCTAATTGTGACTTATCCAAGATCTCACTCTGAGTCTAACTCGCGTATTACATCTTTCGGTTTCTTTTGTTGACTTTAGTAAAATCCCGGGAGAGAATCGATCTCTCGGTTTAAGTCACAAGAGTTGTAAAATCCCGTTTAAGATTACACCATGGCAACCACAAGTTCAGACGATTATTCATGAGCCTCGAAAGCTTTGGTGGTGAATATTTATGAGAAGTTGTCTACAAACTTCTACAATGAGCTGACTGAGCAAATGGCTTCTGACACATCCGTGTAGGACCCGCGCCTAAACTTTTGTCTTCTGAACCAACCAGTTCAGTTTTTGTACAGTATCCCACTCCTGCATGTACCTTATGTACCATCTACCGATAAGGATTTGGAGATCTTGGCTAATCAAATGGTTGATGAATACTTTGAGCCGCCAATTGGTGATACACCGGTACCACCAGCCATCGCAGCTCATGTTCCAAACGATCCAAAATGGTTCATCTTGTCCTGTTTCAATAGCTCAAGACGCTCCATCAGCAAGTCATTCATCAATATCATCATACTTTCAATCTCCTTCCGTACATCAAGGCACTGCAGTCGACGATTCGTTTGAAGTAAATCCATCTGCTCCACCTGGTGTTGCTCCGGTCTAAAACACATTTACTCCTGAATCTTCTTTTAAGGCTTCTTCTTCAGGAGATCTTAACACAAGCACATCAGTTTCCTACCCACAACCACCTGATCTTCACTATAATGGGAATCCTTCTCAACCGGTGCCCACACGAAGTGATCTGAACACACATGCCTTGTGGTGCTTCTATAATTCCACACTATCCAAAGTCGAGCCTAAAGACTTTAAGATTGTCATATCAGACGAATGTTTGTTTAATGAGATACAAGAAGAATGACATGAATTCAATTAACTTTGGTATGGGAATTGGCACCATCTCCAGACTGTGCAATGATTATTGCTCTTAGATGGATCCTTAAAGTGAAATCTGATGGGCATAATGACGTTTTGAACACAAGGCAAGGGTTGTAGCTAAGGGTTATCATCAAAAGAAAGGCATTGATTTTGAGGAATCGTTCACTCAGAGTGTTTCTATCAAAGCTATCAGAATGTTTCTCGCCAATGCTGCAAGTCGGGCAAATGGATTCTCCAGTGATGTGGTGGAACTTCACTTCGCAAGGACAGAGTTTCAGCTAGCAGATTTCTTCACTAAAGCACTTCCTGGAGAACGGTTTCGATCTATTCTCTAGCAACTTGCTGTGGAGAATCTCATGCCAGTATCACTCAAAAGTCTTCAGGAAGAGAATGAGGAGTAATGGATTCGCTTCAAATATCCTTGCATATATATATTTAAAACCCATAAAAAAAATACAAAAATATAAAATCTATAAAAACCATAAAAATCAGAAAAACCAAAAAATACCAAAAATATAGTTTATTTTTAAGGCATGTCTTCTGGCATCGATAACATTTACGGTCCTAGAAATGTCATTTAATAATGACACGGGTCTTTAGATGAAGTTCGAACAGAAGTTCAAAATGTTTTCAAAACATGCCTTATATGGCTTGCAGTTATTTCNTTTACGGTCCTAGAAATGTCATTTAATAATGACACGGGTCTTTAGATGAAGTTCGAACAGAAGTTCAAAATGTTTTCAAAACATGCCTTATAAGGCTTGCAGTTATCTCAGACTGTAACCCGTGCCTAAATTGATAGTTTGCTATTACTTCAGATAGCAACCCGGTTTTCAAAATGAGGAAAACGCGTCACCAATTTGACACCATTAAGACGATTGTTCCTAACAACGGATGAATTTCATCCTGGAATGGATTACTTTTCACTGTGTGCGGACCCTCCGAAAAGTTGTACGCTTCAGTGCAACCTTTCTAGTAAAAGAAGAGAAGTCTTCTTTTATCCCAAAATCTCTTTCTTCTAAAATTTTTCAAAAGAGATTTTGTGGTTTACAAGGTGGCTATCGGACTTAAATTTTCTCAAATACCCTGCCGCTCAACTTAATGACTATTAAACGTTAAAATTGAAAACGGGTCATTAATTGAGGGGGAGCGTATTTGCTCAAAATTTCTGCACCTTTAAAAACTTTGTGCACCAGCAGCAGTGAAATTTAAAAAAGTGTCTCAAAATCAGTAAACGTTTAAACTTTTGTCACATTTCTCTCCAAAGTTTCTTCGAAAGTCATTTAAATCAATTGGGATCACAATAACAAGTAGAAACCGTGAACTGCTTATGACTCAGAATTTGACTCATGAATTGACGAAACATGAAAAGTCGTGAATCGAAAAGACTAGTCCTGGCCGGGTAATAATTTCAAGCTGGTCTATCCAGTGATGTAAACGTGTCTCGAAGAGGACTGGTCTAAGTAGAAAGTACCGTTTCGAGAAACTCTTCTTAGATGTATACTTTGACGGGTCTAACTTCCTTTTTAAGGAATGTTAACAACTTCAAGTTAGTTATCAGGGCTAGTTATCACCTAAAAGCTGATAATGGATCCCTTTAACTAAGCAACGTAAACGTGTCCCTAGGGTATATGTCTATTAAGAGTAGATCAATTCAAATAAGTGCAACTCACCCGACATGTGCAAATTTCTATCTTTAACCTATGAGCACATGTTAAGGGGGGGCATTTGAAAATGATAAAACTCTCAAAGTGTTAACAAAACGAGTTTCTTAATCATAAACACTTTGAGAGAATTTTCAATGATTTGGTTATATGGCGATTGTGGAAAGATACCAAAAGACCGACCACTTTAATTTAATGCATGGAGTTATAAGGATGGTAAGGTTAGGTA
>LBNU01011195.1:0-19579 GCA_014162995.1 Artemisia annua
AGGAGAGGTGCAAAATCTGGAAGCACCAGCAGTACTCCAACTTCTAAACAACCTAAGTCCAAGCCTGCTGCAACCCCGAAACGAAAAGTCATTAGGAAGAAAGTCGCCACACCTGAACCATCACCACCACCATCAGAAGCTAGTGGGTCAGAATTTGGCTCTGAAACCGAAACCGAAACTGATGAAGAAGGGGACTATGAAATAAGGTATACAGCTCAAGAGGATCATGAACTCGAACTGGCAAAACAAATAAGTCTAGGAACACTCACTGAGCAACAACAACAGCCTAGAGGAAAAGGAATAGTCATCCGTGAACTTGGGCGTGATGTTGAAGAAACTGTACAACCTGAACCTGAACCCTTGCCTGACAAAGGTAAACTGAAAAGCATTATCGTTGACACACGAAACCTGGAAAAGGAAGAGCAGAAAAAGATCAAATTGGCTGCTCGTCTCAAGCTTCAACTACTACAAGCTCATCAGCAACAACTTGAACTCCAAGCTAGAGAAGGTGGTTCTAGCCGTACCATGATATCTCCAACAGCAATTGAAACAACAACCGAACAACCGGAAAAGGATGCTGAGGGAAACACTATCATGAAAGACGCTGGAGAAGAAAAGGCTGCAGATGAACAACTAAAGGAAACTGAGACAACACCTCCAGAGTTCGAAGCCAAAGGTCAGGAAGAAAAGGAGTTGACTGAGAAAACATTAGAGGAAACGGCAGAGGAAAATCTTGATGATCAGCCTAATAATCAAGATCAAGATGAACAATTCTTCGATGCCGACATGCCATCACCGCCAAAGGAAAGGTCTCCGACACCCGAACAACCTCCAATCCCTCAAGCAGAATCAGACAAACAAGCAGAATCATCATCATCATCAGACCAGTCACCACCACCATCACCAAAAGCAAAGTCAATTCCAATACCGAGAATGAAGAAAGCTAGTCTGAAAACAACCAAGGCATTTTTACGGGCAAGGCATGCTGCGGGAACTTCAAGAACTAGGAGAACACCACAACAACACGATGGTGATCTTCAAGTCCAAATGAAGAAGATGACAACATTGGTTGCTCAGCTCTCAGATGAAGTAAAAGAGCTAAAGCAGACAAAAGCTCAGGTTGATAAGTACAAGCAAGCTGATATGAGTAAGATGATCAGAAAATACACCAATGACTACTTGGCTGAGAATCTCGTGACTGCAGTATCTCCAGAGTTGTTTGAACTTCTGAGACCCATCAGAAAAGAGCTGAACACCAGGATTCAAGAAAACATCGTCAAAACGCTTCAGTCAACACCTTTCTACCTTCAAACGAACAGGCCTCCTACTGAGCCTGAGGATCTAACCGTAGAACAACTGGAAACTTTGTTAGCTTCCAAACTCACTGAGAAGGAAGAAAAGACCGATGAAGAAGCAGCATTGCTTGAATCCCTAAGGGCAACCGAGTCATGCAAAGAAGCCGCTGGCAGACGCAAACGTCCTAGGAAAGACGATGATCCGGACACAGACTCACAACGTAAGAGAACCAAGTCTAGCCGCGAACCATCATCATCCAAACAACCACCAGCATCAAAGGCTTCCACCCGCAAACCGCAAAGTTCAGCATCCAAGTCTGGACCCACAGCAGCAGAAGAACCATTCATGCTTCATCACGATGATCAACAGGAGGAACCACAACCTGTATCCACTCAAACTGAATCTCCTGAACCACAAGCTAGACCATCATCAACAACTCAGACTGAAAAGTCTAAGGGAAAGAAGCAGAAGAAGCACTCCAAACGTTTCACATGGTTAGATGCTCCTGAGGTTCCTGAATCAGACTGGGTTACCACAATGATCAAAGCTCATCCACCGCTAGAAACCGAAGAACCACTCCCGGGCAACACTATACAATACGCTCAGAGTATTCTATCGGGTCTTCAGCTGGAGAAGGTGACAAAAGCTGAACTAAAGCGGATCAACAAGGAAGCTCGTGACTTTCTTAAGGCACGATCAGGAAACAAAGTAGAGTTGGACTACCATTTGCAGAACATTGCATCAGCTTTATCAGACTCCTTTGATTGGCTCAATCCGGAATGCAACTTTGATGCACATGCAAAGCACAACGAACCGTATTTCACAGACTGGACCAAACCTTTACCTCTTCAAGGCTTTGCTGACAAGCCTAGAATCCCGTATCGGTTCTTCTTCAACTACGATCTCCGCTACCTGCAACACGACATCAAAGCTTCCAAAGATCGCTACAAGTCTTCTTTACGGATTTCAGTACCAGCTGCTCGTTATGAGATTCCAAACATTGAAGAAACCGCTCCGATATTCAGCAACTCTATTGTGGAATACAACAGAGACGCTTTGTTTGGAATTCAGAACTGGTCGGAACGACGAAAGCTCGGCTACACTCACAGACGTGAACGTACATCCGGTGATGTGAAGCACAAAGGCCGAATCGTCGCAATAATGCAAATCCTGGAAGACAAACGGTTTGATTATGTCTACATGAAGGAAATAGTGGTTAAGAGGCAAGACGAACAGCTCTACAAGTTTTGTGAAGCCGATTTCCCACATCTTTATCTAGATGACATAGAAGATATGTATCTAGAGAAAGTTCAAGGAAGAATGAGGGGCTTCCCAACGTCAACTCAGTACAACTTCATCTCTTCCGTGCTCATGTACATAAGGCAACTGATCATCCGTGAACGTGTAGAAGATCTGCAGTTAGGTGTCGAAAGCTACCAGAATCACCTCAACTTGACCAAACCACAACTCATGATCGAAGAACTACATGACGCATCTCAGCTAATGATTCTCCAACAACCAAAGTTCGGGGTTACTTACCTCAACTCAAAGCATCAGCTACGGTTCATGCGGTTCGACGAGCTTCATAAGTTCTGTGATGTTACCTTGCAAAGAGTTCGTGATGGTTTAGTGGAGAGATTGACGGACGATCTGAATAAGGTGAAAGAAGGAAAGCATACTCGTTGGAATTCTAGCACTCGAAGAATGGTAAAGAACTTCATCCATGCCATCGAAGAAAGGCTCAACCGGAGGGAGCAGATTAGGAGATTGGAAAGTTACATCGGGGTTCGTCCATCGTTTCCGATCCTGACATTTCAGAGGCCCAATGCAAAGTTCACCGACTTCAATGCCTTGACTTCATCTCAGACATAAGCTTTTGGTATAACCTTTCTTAATTTCAAATTCATTCTCATTTATGAAGGCTTGTGTACGTATAACAGTGCACAACCCATACCTTGTAAAGAAAGGACCCTGTGGTACGCTTCAGTGCTACAATCCAAAGATAAGGAGCGAAGGCTTCTTACTTTTGAGTAGAATTTATCAAACTTTTCAGATTTTCACAATTCTGCTCAAAAGACAAGTATTTCACCTCAATGAGTATCCACAAGTTGAGGGGAGTACTTGTACCAAAACATCGTTCTTAAAATCTCAAATCTTTGATGATAACTCCCCACAATACTCAAAAAGCATATTTTAATCAAACTCGTTTGCAAAAACAACATTTGATATGCTATTTTTGAGGGGGAGAAGAAGAAAGTGATTAAAATATGATGTTCCAAGTTGTATCTCATTCGAGCTCGACTCAGAATTGACCCAAGAATTGACGAAACAAAAACCGTTAGTATTCGAAAGGATTTATCCGAGTAGATTGTGCCGTTTCGAGAAACTCTTTCTAGACATTACTTTGACGGGTCTAACTTCCTATATGGAATGTTTACAACTTCAAGGTAGTTATTAGGGCTAGTTGTCACCTAAAAACTGACAATGCATCCCTTTAACTAAGCAACGTAACCGTGTCCCTCGGGTACATGTCTATTAAGAGTGGATCAATTCTAAAGTGCTAACTTCTCCCGCATGTGTTATTTTCCGCAAAATATTCATAAGCACATGTGGAGGGGGAGTATTTCATAAGAAAATAAAACCCTCAAAGTGTTATAAAATGTTTTTATTCACAAACACTTTGAGAGATTTTCAAATGAATGGTTTCAAAAGGCATCACTAGGATAGTCATGGAGTTATAAGGTGACTAAGGTTAGGAATAACCGTCCTATGATCCGCCTAAACCGGAGGGATCTACCCAAGGACATCACCAATAGTTAGTATTTAGAAGTCCTTAGGTATGATTCGAAAAAGGAGAAATGAATGAAACGGAGAAAGAAGGGGTTGAAGAATTAAAAAGAAACGTTATGAAAAGGGTGAAAAGAAATGAGCCCTCCAAATTATTCAACCTTAGGGCAGACACCGGGTTCAATTCATATGCTACTGGTTGTTGCTAAGGCGACACCGGTATTGAAGATAAAAGACGTCATGGACCCAGTGACGCATGCACCTTAACCTTCTAGCCACTCGGGTATCTCTCAAAAGATACTTGTTTCATTCTCACGGGGAACCGTTGTAATCTATCGACCTTCTATTTAGAGTTGGTTGATATTGAAACAGGAGACCCTGCCCCAATCTCCGCATAGGAAACCATAAGTTGCACTAATTGAGTCTAGAGCCACGAGATACATCAAAGATCTCTTAGGTACACTTAGTAATCTTACATTGGTTGTTCTACATCAATGGACACCAATTGTAAATTATCGAGTCCTTCGCAGATCTTAGCAATCTGCCTAGAACGTTCATGAGGGATTTACTTAGGTATTTCTCGAATGATTGAACGGAAATCCTGCCAGGGTCAACATCAAACAGCCCTGACAGCAGGTCACTTCGGTAATTCCTCGTGGGTTACGCTTAGTGTTTATGATGGCTTCAAACGGTCTACAGTCGTGGGGTGATCTCCAGCGACTCACCTAATCGTGGGTGTACTTAGTTGTGCCCGTGTAAGCTCCTTAGGGGGTATCCGATTAGGAACGGCCTTGGCGCGAATTAGAAGGAGTCTTCACACTATGCTGTTGACGAATTCTAGTTCAAACCTGTAAGTACCGGTTGTATTATTGCTAACTGTTTTATTTCAGGTACAAATGCCATCTTGAACACCAACTTCCACATGCTCATACATACATCTCAAATGCCAAAGAAAGCTCGATGCAACATCACAGTCTAAAGAAAAGATTCTACGACAACAATCATGAATCTTCAACAACAAAGACAAAGAGCTACGAATGCATAACTACAACACAGTCAAAGATGTATGAGCATGTCGGAACGGAGCGAATTCATTGGAGACACCGAAAGTGACGTATGGCGGATTACAACATCATCTATCATTTTCACATCAACAAAGACAAAGAACAAAGAATGATGAATCACTTCTACTACAATCATTTTGAAGACGTCTAAAGCTACAAATGTCAACAGTTAAAGTCCAAAGACAAAGACGTCAAGCAACCTCGATGACCGTGACGAACTTCTATCCTTCAACAATCCTTCATGACCGATCCTTAGGGGGAGATTGTTAGGATCATAGTTTTCAACTATTCAGTCAAGTCTCGGTCATTTCAGTCAATGTAATAGGTTGCTAGAATTATCATAATTAGCTACGTTATTTAGTTACTCGTATGGTTTATGTTTAAGTCTAATAAGATGTCCAATGGGCCTTAAAGCCCACGACATAGAGAGATAGGGAAGAAGGGAATGTTGCCCTACTCTTTTCCTATAAATAGGACATCAACTCTTCATTGTAAAATGTTGGTTAATTTCATATCTTAAGAAAACTCTTGCTCTTTCATCTTTCATATTGTTATTAATCAACCAAGTCTAATTCTCATCTCATTTCTCTTATAAGATTACTTGTGTTTACTAATATGGTGACCTAACAATGGAGTTCAAGGAGATAAGTAGTCATTTTATTTTATATTTAGCAGGACAAGTAGTCAATAAGAATAAATTGGACAAGTAGTGATTAGACTAAAGATCCTTATAGGTTTTGTTCGAATATCATGTTCATCTTTATCACCCTTATTGTATTCAATGCTATTGTTTGTGTTAAACATTTAATTTGTTATCTCAATTCATATACTTTGTTGCTGTAATTCACAAGATGGTTCATGGAACAATGGGAACAACATGCTATTGATACGTTAACCATATAACCAACAACCATTGCTTTCAATGCCCCACACCAGGATTCGCGAGGATTCAGATTTCCAAAAGTTAGGCTATTAAAATGTTTCTTCCTCAAAGATATACCAATTAAAATGGCCCACGGTAAATCAGTTGTTTATTATAAATGCATAGGAAGGAGGTTAATGCCTGATAGCCAACAACAGCTATGCCAAAGTAGTATTACTGAATTGCCTCCTTGTATTATGAATTCCAAAACAATATATAGTTACAATAAGTTTATTCTTGATAATGAGCTAGGCTCATGTAACAAATTAAAATAAGGGCCCAAAGGCTTAAACAATATGTCGACTAATACTCCCTCGCAGTTTGAGCGAGAGGAGACCAAACACTCAAACTGGTACATAATTCCTCAAACAAAGTAGAAGGAAATCCCTTAGTGAGATGTCAGCATACTAGCGCGAAGGCACATGGAGAACACGAACTTGTCCCCAAGTAACCATGTCACGAACAAAATGAATATCAATCTCAATATGTTTCGGTTGTTGATGCTGCACGGGATTAGCAGTCAAATAAATAGCACTAACATTGTCACAATATACAAGAGTAGCAGAGAATATAGCATTTACATAAGATTGTACTTAACATTATTTTGTCATCCCAAGCATCATAAACTGACACAAGCAAGCTAGATTGCTTGAAAGGAATAAACTTGAGAAGTATATTCTCAATTCACAATAGTTTAGTACTTGTACTAAAACCAAAATCTCCCTTTATAATTTGAGATTATGCTCAAATTCTCTAAGATAAAATCAAGATGATGCTCGATTCGTAAAGTACTCGAGATGAAGCTCGACTAAGAGAAGACAATTATTTACCTTGTTAAAGAGAAGAAAATTTTGATAAGTCTTGAAGATTTTATCAAAATTACAAAATGTAAGAACTACCACTTAAACAAAGTAATTGTGAGTTTTAATTGGGAAATACTAATTTCTAACTCGCGACAATATGAGATTCCCAATTATCTTTTAACTTAGGATCAAAAAGAATAACTTAAACTATTTTGCAAGTTACAAACAGAGCATGTAAAGTTGGCCAAGACATAAGTTCTCAAAGTTTGACTACTTCATTAAAAAAGGACTCTCTCACAAGCCCGTAACTATTACTACACCTTAACAAGCATTATGCAATAGTTGAAGTTTGATCAAGTAAATTTAGTATGCAATTTAATAATGGAACGCCATAATTAATTTTCATATATCAGTAAAGAAATATATAGCATGGTTATCAAGATTGTAGGATCATACGATCTTACATAAGAAAACCTTGCAAGATCGGAGTAGGATTAGAGATTAACATAGGATCGAAGTAAGATCGTAAGATAGCTAGTAAAATTTTATACTCCTTCCGTCCCAATTTATAAGTCCACTTTCATATTTCACAAAGTTTAAGAAAAGTGGGATCCTTACAATACTAACCAATAAAAATTCATTCTCACCCACTTACAAACATTTTGATTGGTTGAAATCAAAAGTGGACATTAATTTTGGGACAACCAAAACTAGCAAAATGGACTTATATTATGGGACGGAGGGAGTAAGTGATAAATATTTGTTCAGACCAAACTAATATATATTTATTGTTGATAAATATCAGTGTTGTAAAAATCAGCCATCACGGCCGATATGGCGGCGCCATGGCGGTTGGCGGTGGTCCACCGCCACGATATTTCCCATATAGGTCTAACTTATCGGTTTTGGTAAAAAAACGGTTAAAATTGGTCAAAATCGGAGCTTGGCGGTCAAAATAGGGCTAGGCGGCAGACTGGTCAATGCCGGTCAACGTCATATCACCGCCGGTCAACGCCGTAAATAAAAAAAATCGGAGATAAAGAGATGGCTTATTTTCAGAAGTACAAATTTTTTTTAGATGAAGAGATGAAGAAAAATAACTTACTTTTAAATTTTTTATAAAGCTATGTAGCTTTTTGAAGAAGAGAAAAGAAAATATTGAAACTGTAAACTGCAAATCTTGAAACTATAAGTTGTCTTTAACTTAAAACTAGCCTTAGGCCCGCCCGGATGGGGCGTTAGTATTAAGTATTTTTTTTATTAAATATAAAAATGTAGTGAATAGGGGTGTGCATCGGGCCGGAACCTGACCCGTCCCGACGAAGCTCGAATCCCGACAAGCTTAAAAATCCTAACCGAATCCCGACCCGAGTCTAGCCCGAATCGTCCCGAATCCCGTCCCGAGTCCCGAAACGAAACCGATTTGTATGGTTTTTCTTTGTATTCCCGACTTCGTCCCGACTCCCGACCCGACCCGAATCCTGACAAGATGAAAAACCCAAACCGAGTCCCGACCCAAGTATGGTCGGTTCGGGATTCGGGACGTCGGGATCGGGATGGTTTTCGAGTGTCGATCGGGTTTTGCTCAGCCCTAGTAGTGAAAATGATGATTTAAATATAAATTCCGTAAATGACATAATGTTGAAAGATAAATAGTTAACGTAAAATGTCATATATAAATAACCCGGAATCAACATAAATAACTTGAGTGTATTATTTAAAACTTGAAAAGCTAAATAATTAATGGAATTCTTATAGTCGAGGATGAAGAACTTCTTTATACACAACATTTGTTGTGTGATTGCAAAATGGTTGTCATCTTTATCATAGCATAATACTTTCTTGCTATTTATCTTTGATACGGCTACATAGAGTTGTCCGTATAAAAAAACAGGTTAAGAGATCCAATACAACACATATTAAGAGATCCTATATATGACTTTGCTTCATAAACACAAAAATATTTTTATTTTAGAATAATCATTGAAAACGACATAAAACATAGATATTAGTTGTATAATACACCCTCCGTCTCAAAATAAGTGTCCAGTTTGACTTTTCAGAGTCAAACTGGTTTAATTTTAACCATAAACTATTTTTGTGGATATTATATAATATTTGATGCAAAATGTATGAATGGATTAAGTTTCAAGTGTATTTTTCAATGGTATAATTTTTCATCAAATATTACATAACACAAAAATGATATTTAAGGTCAAAGTTGAACTAGTTTGACTCTGAAAAGTCAAACTGGACATTTATTTTGGGACGGATGGAGTATTAGACTATCTTTCCCTAAAAAACGACGTAAGACATAAGCATATCTAATGCAATTTATAGTTCAAAACATGCGATTAATCAAAAAGGTTAGCCACCAAGTTCTAAAAATACTTATCTAAAATGGAAAACTTGATAATATAAACACACATAATGTTTTTTTTCATTTACATGCATGAAAGAATTCCACAAAAAGAACATAGCCGCAAAACATATTATCACTCAATTTAAGTAATTCAAGTTATGTGAAACATTTTTTAGCAATTAGTGAAAGTTTTTAATTTCAAAAATAGAAACGTAAAGGGCCTGAAGGATGTGTGATTTCCTTGCATCATCCACTTTAATTATTAGTTTTGGAGTATGCTTCTCGAAAAGTGATTTGCATAATGCATTACCTGCATAATTGTACATAGCACATTAGGTTTCATATTTAAATAACATGGTGTTCACAATTAGAGTGTTCTGAGTGAATAACAGTGACATGGATAAAAAGGAAACAATTATCTCATTTTTTTACAAATTACCACAAAATATCAACACTATAATAAACATGCTTTAAACTTCAAAGTACATACCTTCTCTTAATATATAAATCATTAAATGATAAGACTAATTTCATGCAAAAGGTGACAGCAAAGGGTAAAACCTATACATGCATGTGGCTCAGCCACACCAATGAGGGTTTACATACTTGTGATAAACCAATCAACCTCCTAAACTTATCACAGACAACACACACAGCCCTCGAATTATCTTCGAACTTAAGTACCATTCCTAAACTAAAACTTCGGGAAGACAACATCCTTCCAAAAAGGGCCGTATCATTGTCCTCGACTTAGGGAAAACTTAAGGGACTAAAAGTTACATTAAAAGTTAATTGTTTCTTAAACTAAGGCTTCCAAAAGATCCACCATGATTGATGCTCGTATGGATCCTATGAAGTGAATTTACTTATAAATTGTAGACCATAGATATTAATGTATTAATATGTAGCTTCTACATGGAGCAGGCTTTCGTTCAATAACAAAAATGACAACTGATAGCATTGCCATTGTTGGTTGATACTTTGCAATTAGTCTGCAATTAAGACAACTTACTTTTTAGAATACAAAACCTGTCTTTATTTATTGAAGGAAAAAGGACATTCATTGGAATTTCTTCAAACGGTTTGTGCTTTGATTGACTTCACAGGCAATAATTACCTTGCAGCCCTTCCAGAAGAAGTGAAATAGCACATGCCTTCACCTTGATGGTTGCATGAACCTAACAAATGCATCAAACAAACCAATCAGGACAATGCACTAAAAATGTATTTGATACTTAACATTTACCAACTGGAAAGCCTATAAGCAAACAATGAAAGGTTACCACAGATGAAGCAATTGAATCCATGTGACTCGTTGGTTCTCCAACATATTTGACCGTTTTTTTGTAGTATATATCCTGGTTAAAACCTTCTCTGCCTGCAAGTGATATCCAAACATTTAAGAATTTTATCAGCAAAAAGGTTACCTTAGCACAAATTTTACCAACAATAATATTTTAAGAGTTCAAAGATACATCATAAAATTTGATTGTCAATGGGATGTTACCTTAGCACAGATTTTACAAACAATAGATACGGTCTCAACAGGGTATAATCCACGCAGAGTCTCAGCACCAAGAAGAGTTGCATAGCTCCCTGAAATTTTATGATGATTTATTATTAGGAATTAGGATATTGACACGTTTTGTTTGACAAATGAAATCACTACAGTTGGAATGAGTAACCAACCGTGTAAAGCAACATTTGCAACATCAGTTGCTTCTACATGAGTTGGTCGCAAATTGTTAGTCATACTATCTACAACACGTGTAACCACAACTGGAAAACTATCATAACTCGTTATAAATATTTTCTTATAATAACTCCAAAGTTCAAACTATCCATAATTAAGGAACTTATCACAATATCTACAAACAAATGACCACAGAAAACTGAATACGTCTTAATTCATTGGACTATGAAACTTAATATACATTGTTTTGGATAATATTGATGAAAGTAATTATATGAAAACAATACAAATGGCTAGAAATTACAGAAATTGATAACTTAATCATATATTAGAAACAAAATTAAAAATTAAAAATTAAAAAATGATGCTCTAACCTGTTTGATATTCGATAATTGTTATTGAACCAAGATTAATCTTGATTTGTCGATATACGCTTTGCACTAATTTCATGTTTCCCCAAAAATTAGGGTTAGTTATGAATCAACCCCAATTTTTAAATTTAATTATGATTTCTATCATGATCCACTGTCAAAAAATGGTAATCTTCTATATCAGTGTTTTTTATCCAATTTTCATTATCATCTTCATGGAATATAGTGGTTTGACGAATTACGTTTGGAATGACGATTTGTATATGGATTTTGGATAACATATTAGAGGGTTTTCGTGTTGGGGGTTTACTTGTTGGTGATAATTTTGTGTGTTTGATCTTCCGTATAAGAAAATGTTTGTGTTAATTTGTTTACATTGAATGCTATAGGTGACATTGCATATGGTCCATTGGATCTAATTTATTTCCACGTATCATTATCTTGGAGTTTTGGGGCAAAGATTTCCTTAGGGAAAACTTGTTTTATATAGTGGGAGATTGTATTTCCACTTGAGCCCTTCCACCTCTATTAATGGCACTTCAGTCCTTGAGCTTTATAATCTTTCAACTATCTACAACTTCAGTCCCTTAACCTTTTTATATTATTAATATTAATATTAATAATCATTATTGTAGTTTTTAAACAAACACTAAACTTCTTAATAGTATGGATAGTTAAACTTCTTAGTTTTTTGTGGTTATTAACTTATTTTATTAGGATATTGCTAATATTTATTTATTTTTTAAATAAATTGCTTTATAATTTAGGGTCTCCGCCGAGAAACCGATATATCGCCGCCAAGACCGATATGGCGCTTGAAGGGGGTCGACCGCCACGGTACTGCCGAGCGATATTTACAACCTTGATAAATATTGAGGTTGATCCAAACGCAAGATATATGATTATATGGATCAGCGTCAAATAATATAATATCTTGAAAATGACTTATCTTCTAATCCTTTGACCTGAGAGATATGACTACACTAGGTGATTATGCTTTGGTTTACTCAAAACGTTATTTGCGAGGGCAGTCATAAAAGGGTAGGTTGGGCATAGCATGGAATGCATGCTGGTGAGCATATAGTCAAATGGAAGGGTTAGATTTTAATACCACTAGGCCCTTTGAAGGATAAAACAAGAGAGTGCTCGACCGAGCCCAAATATCAGTTGATTGTAGATCATTGACTATTTTTTTAATCTTAATTGTATTCAGATTCGAGAGACATAATTATTTAAATGAGGTATCAGAAGATGAAAGAATATAGACGACAATTAACAATAAGGATCTTTCCAAGATCAATTCTGAGAACAACACAATTGATAATATAGTTAAACGCGCATGATCCACCTTGCAAACAAGGTCATGGCTGATACAGTTATCTCAATGTTTCAACCGTACACATGTGGGAGTCTGTTGGATTTGTTTGCATGGTTCAAACACACAGTCGTTACTATTTATTTTATTATTAGCATATAGGGTTACAAGCTTGCACGAGCTAGAATCCTACTTGTAAGTATACATATATGTTGTATATGTATCACAACAAACTGGTTTACAGTGTCACAAGTAGGGGAATTGACTTAAGACGTTTAACAAAACGACAAGTGACAGAAAAGACGGGAATATTTAATGTTTAGCCCTATAAAAGGGACTAACCTTGGAACCATTTTAACTAGTCATTATTTTTTTTACCAAGATCAAATATATCCTCCCTCCCCTCCTTTATTTATGCCATAACCAAGAGGGGCGAAAACAAGGGTCTCTTGATCTTGTTTTGGTCTTAAACGATTAAATGTTAATCATTCTTGTTGTTTACAAGTGTCTGGCAAACGCGGGAAGTGCAAGGTTGTGTAATCTTATAGAGATTGGAACACTTTGATTCATAAGTGTTGTTCCTGGGTGTTTTGAGAAGGATCGTATATAGGTTAGGACTCGAGGATCCGATAGACTACACCATCAATGTAAGAACTCTTGTTTACGTTTATACGCGTTTAATAATTATGTAATAATTATTTATATGTGTGTTTGTATTTTGGCCGATTGTTTTATGGTACGTATAAAACATGTATGATAGTTATTGTTTGATGATATAATTTTCATTACACGTAAAGATCGGGTTTTATAATGATGTGTACATAATTTCATATGTTTATATTTAATATATACGCTTCTGCTTTGTCTTTGATCTTGCTAATGTATTGAGAACATATTGAACTTGTTTGTATGCCACAAAAATTTTAAAATGTACGCATAGTTGAAACAAAACCCATTAGTTTTAAAATCGGAGTAACATGTAATTTAAAGAATACGGTTAAATACTATAAATACTTAAAGTTCTATATGATTTGTCTTGCCATGATAATAAGCAAAATTAGGGTTCCTTTGATGTTGCATTTACATTGATAAAGGCATGTAGTTTAAGAGTTAGTTCATTCCAAAGTGTGCATAGGATTGTTACACCACTATACAAATTAAGAGAACAAAAATATTAAAAATAAAATATTGTTAGTAGCCTACTTGAGATCTTGTAGTTTGAACTTTACAAAATGTTTCAGTTTTGGTTTGATTTTTGATCTCATAATCGTGATATCATTGTTCTAAACCAATCAACCAGTAAGTATGTATACAATAGAATAAGTATGTATACAACTATATAATGTTTGAATTGTTTGTAACAATCTTACCCTAGAATCAATTTCGTATCCCATAAAACTTTTGAAACACAAAAAGTGTCAGATTTTACGGTTTTATTAAATGATTTAATAATTATTTAAAATACTGACAATCGAATATATTAAAACAAGTGAGTGAAAGCATATAAAACTCATATACAGATCATACAATTTATGCAATTAATCATGCTAAAAATAAAAGTAGTACCAACCTTTTATGCTTGGTATTATCAAGAAACTAACAACCAAAGTAGGTTATTCTCCACGGTTGATCCATACTACACGTTACACGATACCTAGCAATGCTAGTCGTAACACCCATTGAATATTTGCTTCAAAATTACCTTTGCGTAGAGACTTGCAATACAAGAAAGCAAAACCCGAAACCTTTGATTTGGGTTGGACGATTGGCCACAAGAGAGAAAATTGGGAGAGAAAGTTGTGTTTTAAGTTATAAAGTCCCTTGAATAATCCCTTTGCATCTATACTACTTATAATAGAGGAAGGACTCTCTCTCCAAAAAATTCAAATGTACAAAAAATGATGCAAGGCAACACTTTAAAGCAAGCAACTTTCATAATTACAACAACAAAAGCATGGTGTACAACCAAAAAAAGCATGGAACCAAATTCACACCAAAACACTATGAATTACCATTAAAAACACCCCTACACCTAATATTACAATCATTTAAACACAATGTACAACCCTCCATTAAATGATTAAACCATGGCAGTCCTAAATCCTAACTACAAACCAAATCTGAATACAACATAAACATATCCAAACATCAAAACACCAACAAATCCACTTCCTAATCCTACCCACGCCTCACCGTGACTCTCGGCTTGGCCTCACGTTAAGCGGCTGCCGAGAACAACCAACCCAAAACGAGTCCAAACAACACCAAATTCTACAAAATAAGTTAAAATAGTTAGTAAAAATAAGGAAAATTGAAGGAAACGGGTTAACTCGCCCGAGTCAAACGAGTTGACTCGGTAAGTCAACGAGTTGACTCGGTAAGTCACCGAGTCGTGACCGAGTCACACGAGTCGCGGCTAAACTTTTAGATCCACACAAGTTTCGGTTACACTTAAATGAAAAACAAAAGTGAAACCTACCTGAGATCCTCTAAGGATCTTGAAGACGAAAACAACCTACCCGAGATTTTTCTTAAAAGGTTTATGTGATTTGGTGTTCCTGTATATCAAGAGAAAGAAAGATGATCTCTATTTGTGCTAGCTTCGATATGTGACAGAAATATTATTATGATCTTATGTGTTCGGAGTTTTGACTGCTACAAGTGTTTTGGAATGGCTTTGTGGCTGCCTGTGATGTTGTTTGTGAAACTAGGGTTGTTTATCTATGAGAAAAATTAGGGTATATAGGCATTTATATGTATCCTAGATAAAACTGTATTTTAGTTATGTGATGGGCTGGAACTCGGGTTTGTTTCTTGGTTATTATTTTGATTTCATTTGGGCCAAAAATCTTATACAAAGATGGTTTGATGGGCTGGCAACTGAGAACGGAATAAATAACAATGCATAGAATTGTTAATTTCCTCGACAGATAAAAGATACGAAGTACCATACCTTTAAAACTACAATTGTCTTGTCATAGTTGTTAATAAAGAAATTGTCTGCAGTTTTGGTTTCATGAATGTTTTGGCAAGCTTAATAAGCAAGTCATCAATAGCCATTTTCAGTCTTTCCAGGTTCAAATCAAGTTGTAAATGGAGTAAATCATTATTCCTAGGGGAATAACAAAAACAATTCATTATATGCATGAATTTGTGTGTCTTAACCTGGTCAACCTATTAGTCAACGTTAAGTTTAACCGAAAGTTTTTTAACAAATTTATTT
The DNA here is from genome assembly GCA_014162995.1 of Artemisia annua. NCBI lineage: Eukaryota > Viridiplantae > Streptophyta > Magnoliopsida > Asterales > Asteraceae > Artemisia > Artemisia annua. The sequence continues at coordinate 15,837 of LBNU01011195.1, forward strand.
CTAAATCACTAAATATGGTACATATAATTTTGAAAACTTGATAGGACCAACGGGTTCAACCGGAATTCGGAGTCGCCATCGGTTTGGCTAGCCTATAAAAGCCGCTTAAAAACGAATCAGAGGACCAGTCAGAACCTTTAATTTTGTTAGCGCCTAAATTTTAATCACATGGTACCCGCCGCTGCAACGCGCGGGTACCCTGCTAGTTTATACTAAATCAAAAAGATCTAGAGGCTTCTAAACTTACCTCCAAGGTAACCGAAACGTTCATTTTTCTTGTTTTTCCTTCTCTTGGCCGATTTCCACATAGGGATAATTGGGGTTTCCTAATTTTGATTTAGCTATTTTATTACTAATACATTACTAATATTAACTAATAAGTCTTTTACGTTATTATTTGTTAATACAATATATAATCAATACACAACTAAAATGACTTGTAAATAGTTTGGTGTTAATATAATACAAATACAATATTTATAGACAAAAATACACCGTTGGTCCCTGAACTTGTCCAAAAACATCGCCATACCCCCTAAGTTACAAAAATCGTCGCCATGCGTCCAAACTTTGTGTTTTATAGGCCAATTGCGTCCCTTGACCCGTTTGGGCTCGGTCAACGCACGTTTTCTATTCTAGTTCGAGGGGCATAATAGTCCATTCACCTTTTAACTATTTGCTAACCCAACATAAACCCGACATTCAACTTTATGGACGAAATGTGAACTGACACATTGTTAATTATGCAACTTTTTCATATCTTCTCTGATACGCATATTAATGTTTTCGCGGGAATCAATAAACTCACACCCAACCATTAACACTTGAGTAAAACCGATCATCTCACACACATTGTCACATACAACCTACCCATATTCTATCTTTTTGAATCTGATCTAATCATAAACCCACAAACACAAACCATCTGAAGTTGCAAGGCCTGCAAAGTCAAACAACACACATACGAGGTAACAATATTTACTGATTTATATTTCATCCAAACGTTATTTGTCATAATCTTAATCATTAATGCATTAGCTATATATGGAAATCAATTTATTTGCACTTTGGACAATCCTGAAGATGTTTTGGATGAGTTTGTAAGTTAACACCATATAAGAATAAAATGTTATTTCTCTAAGAAACTAGTTTTAAGAAATTGTCAATGCTTAAAACATAATCTTGATATACATGAACTGCATAATGATTATGTGTTAGGAGGCTCCTAGCATGGGAATCGTTATATTTACTTAGTTAACCATATCGGGGTTAGATGGAGAGTTAGTGTAAGAAGAGTATCAGAGTTAGTCTGTGTTGTTGAGGGAGCAAGGTGGAATGATTTTGCGATGCACAACATCACTTGTTCGGATGTTTGTTATCTACATTTTATAGAAGAGGGTGAGGATGTGTTTTATGTAGCAACCTACAATGAGAATTGGGATGAGTTACATAATTATGAACCAGAAAGTGCTAAGTTTTGGAGATATTTAGTGTCAGTGACAAACACATCTATGTTTGAGCAGTCATTGCTAGAAGATTTTCTAGCATATCTGCATGGTCCAACACCTATAGAGTCGATCATGGTTACTAGTAACACCATTGAGTACGAAGTTAGTGTGCAAAGTTTTAAGGATTGCTATGATCGATATGTCCACAGGTACCTCTTTGGCTGTGGTTGGGAGAGACTGGCCAAAGACTTGAAAATGGTACCTGGTCAGATGATGGTGTTTACTCAGGTTGTCCCGGGGGAGGAGTTTAATGTAATGTTGTTTGAACATGATGGAGGGGCCATCTCAACAGTGGAGACATACAGCACCAACAGAGCCATGAATTCCCTATGTCACCAACCACATGACTATGGTATGTTTTAATTTATTCACTATAACTACATGAGGTATATCATAGCAGTATAACTTATTGGATTATATGTAACTAAGTATCTAATATTATATTTAGATTTTGAACCCCGTCGGATGAATTGGATGTGTAATTGGTCGTTTCACACAGTCCATGATCACGAAGAAAGGGCATTCTATAGGAAGAAGACTGCCTACTTCTGGAGAGATAGACGACTTGTAAGTATTTTGAAACTTTGTTATACTTGCTTTATGCATTGTTGACATGGTTACTTAATAAGATATATAGATGTCATTTTTATCAGATATTGTGTGTCTTATACAAAGTTTGATGGATCATAATGTCTTATATATGCAACCCATCAACAAAACTATTGATTAGTTTTCTTCATTATGTAACAGTTTATACCCTCAAGAATTGTTAACAAGTACAACTTGTATGGGTTCCTTATCGTTGTTGTGAAGCATAAATCGATACGGAAAGTGTTCGACGTGCGTGAGAGAACAATTCAAGTTGGTCAAAGGATGTTGAAGAGGAAAGTGGCTATTGTTTATCCAAAAGTTTCAGGGAGTTGAGGGCGGAAGCACGGTTTGGTCAAGGTTCGATGCTCCGTTTTTTTTAAGTGATGAAACTAACAGGGCACAAAGCGTTTTACACTTTGATGTGTGCTGAACTGCTGATGGAGCTTTACAGTTGGATCAATGACATGTTTTAAACATCTTTTGTGGAATTGTATGTATGGTGGATTGGTGGCCACCCAAAAACTTGAACAATGCTTAGAGAAATGTTTTGTATCTATTTGTGTTTGATAAACCGTATGGGTTTGTCCATTAACAATGTTTTCCAACTATGATGCAATCTATGTATGCATAGCTTATGGTTTTAAATGGATAATTTGTAAACTTTGTGTTTTATGTATTGACTATATAAGTCAAAATGGGTTTTATCCAAACACTCCCTTAAACTGCATATGAAATTGAAAAATGTTGAAATGAAAACACCAAAAATTAAACCAGAATTCCATACAAATGAATTTTTAACAGATTAAAACTATAAAGTTTGGTTAATTATGATTGTTGAGTCTGTTGACTTTATAAGTCAACATTTGGTCCCCCAATTTTGACTTTAGATACTCAAAATTCACATATGTCATTTTCAATTGGCGGGAATTTAAGTATCACAACGGGAACATAGACAAAATGAGGGACCAACAGTGAAAACAAAGTCATTAACTAATAAACCCATCCAACCGGCCAAATTTCTCACACATTTACCAATGGAAGATTTCCCTTTGTTGGATGAAGTAATGGAAGTTGTTGGTGGTTCACACCGCCTACAAGATCGTATGGGGTTGTGGTTTGGTTTTTTGAAAATTGAAACAATCACCCTTCCAACTTCCTAGCATTCATTTCGCACACCCTATATTAACCCCTTATGATCCATGAGGTTAGCATCCAAAAAATAAGTAGAAACACAAATACGTAGTGAATTTCAAATGGCAGAATCATCTAATGCCTCTGTGGCTAACAATGTTGAGAGGCGTAAAAATAAAAAGCTTGAAGAAGCCATTGCTTGGTATTTTGAAGAAAAAGCAAAGGCTTATGAAAAGAAAAGGAGGGAGTGGGAAGCAAATGAAAAACGATGCATGAACGAAAGACCAAAGATTACAGTGTTAAGGTGTAAAATCAATCAGACAAGAAGAAAATGGGAAGATCTTCAACTAGTGGGCATCGAGCATGACAATTCAGAAGTCGACCACGAGGATATCTTGGAAACAATAGACTATGATACTTTACATCTGGCATATGATCCAAAATCATCCACATAGTTTAATTGTTAGATATGTGTTGTCACTTTATGAGTTTATGTTAATGTAATTTTATGAT
>LBNU01011196.1:0-25009 GCA_014162995.1 Artemisia annua
TTTCGAATTCTTAGCTTTCTATCGTGGTAAGCTTTGGTTCTTGCTTTGTATAGCTTAGAGTTTTCATAGGCCTGAAGTCTTAACTCATCGAGTTCATGCATTTGCAAAAATCTCTTTTCTCCAGCTATTTTCAGATCAGGATTACAGCTTCTCAATGCCCAATAAGCACGATGTTCGAGTTCGAACGGCAAATGACATGTTTTCCCATACAAAAGTCTGTACGGTGTTGTACCAATTGGTGTTTTATAAGCCGTACGAAATGCCCATAGAGCTTCATCTAATTCCCTTGACCATACGGCAGGATTGTCCTTAACCGTTTTTTCAAGTATTCTTTTTATAGCTCTATTTGTATTTTCAACTTGACCACTAGTTTGTGGGTGATAAGCTGTAGCAAAACGATGATGAACTCCATATCGTTTCATTACTTTCTCCATTTGTTTATTGCAGAAATGAGATCCTCTATCGCTTATTAGAGCTTTAGTAATTCCATAACGAGCGAAAAGCTTTTTGAGAAAGTTAACAACAACTCGTGCATCGTTAGTAGGAAGAGCTTCAGCTTCTACCCATTTTGAAGCATAATCGATTGCAACGAGGATATATTCGTATTTGTGTGATTTAGGGAAGGGTCCCATAAAATCAATTCCCCAAACATCGAATACTTCGCAGACTTGAATGCTCTTTTGAGGCATTTCATCTCTACAAGAAAGGTTATCGGATTTTTGGCATGCATCGCAGTTTTGAACGAGAGTATATGCTTCTTTGAAAATTGTAGGCCAATAAAATCCAGCATCAAAAAATTTTTTAGCTGTAGTGGAAGGACCATAATGTCCCCCAGTTGGGCCATGATGACATTCATCAAGAATTTTTCTTGTTTTGGAACCCGAAACACATCTTCGGATCATTCCATCCTTGCACATTTTGAAAAGATAAGGTTTCTCCCAATAGTAGTGTTTTAGTTCCGAAAAGAACTTACTACGTTGGTAGTGACTCATCCCTTTTTTAAGAATATCTCTTGCAAGATAATTTGCGTAATCTGCAAACCATGGTACTTCTTCATCATCATCTTTATCTATCGTCATGAGAGTTTCATCCGGAAAATAATCGTTAATTTCATTTTCTTTTAATTCTTCCAAATTTGGATTCTCTAGACGTGACAGATGATCGGCTGCAAGATTTTCTGCTCCTTTCTTATCTTTTATTTCGATGTCGAACTCTTGGAGTAGTAAAATCCATCTGATAAGACGCGGTTTTGCATCTTGTTTGGTAAACAGATATTTGAGTGCGGAATGATCTGTAAAAACTATCGTTTTTGAAAGCACGAGATAAGATCTGAATTTGTCGAATGCAAAAACTACGGCTAATAACTCCTTTTCTGTAACCGTATAGTTTTGTTGAGCATTGTTGAGTGTTTTACTAGCGAAGTATATAGGACGAAAATGTTTTCCTTCACGTTGTCCTAAAACAGCTCCCACAGCGAAATCGCTTGCATCACACATGAGTTCAAATGGTAGTGACCAATTAGGTGCAACCATAATTGGGGCACTAGTCAATTGACTTTTCAATGTTTCGAAAGCTTTAATGCAGTCAGCATTGAAATCAAAAACAGAATCCTTTTCTAAAAGTTTAGTCATAGGACGCGATATTTTCGAAAAATCTTTGATAAAACGGCGGTAAAAACCGGCATGTCCTAGAAAACTTCTAACGGCTTTAACGTTAGTTGGTGGTGGTAATTTGGTGATAACATCAATTTTCGCTTTGTCTACTTCCATTCCTGAACTTGATATTTTGTGTCCTAACACAATTCCTTCAGTCACCATGAAATGGCATTTTTCCCAATTAAGAACTAGATGTGCAGCTTCACATCTCTCAAGCATTTTATCGAGATTGGAAAGACAAGTTTCAAAAGAATCACCAAAAACAGAGAAGTCATCCATGAAAACTTCCATAGATGTCTCAAGCATGTCTTGGAATATTGCTATCATACACCTTTGAAAGGTAGCAGGTGCATTACATAGACCAAAGGGCATACGCCGATAAGCGTAGGTTCCAAAAGGACATGTAAATGTGGTTTTCTCTTGATCGGCTGGATCGATAGGAATTTGGAAATATCCCGAAAAACCATCAAGGAAGCAAAAGTATTTGTTCCCTGCTAATCTTTCGAGCATCTGATCCATGAATGGTAGAGGAAAATGATCTTTCCTGGTGGCTTTGTTAAGTTTTCTGTAATCAATACATACTCGCCATCCAGTGACAGTTCTAGTAGGAACTAATTCATTCCTTTCGTTGGTTACTACGGTCATTCCTCCTTTCTTCGGAACACAATGAACTGGACTCACCCATGGACTATCCTCGATAGGATAAATAATTCCTGCGTCAAGAAGTTTGATGATTTCCTTCTTAACCACTTCTTTCATATTTGGGTTGAGTCGACGTTGTCTTTCTACAACAGGTTTAGTACCTTCTTCACAATTGATTTTGTGTTTGCAAAAATTTGGGCTAATTCCTGGAATGTCAGAAGTTTTCCACGCAAAAGCGCGTTTATGCTTCTTAAGAATAGAAACTAGTCTTTCTTTTTGATTTGTTTCTAGTAACGACGATATGACTACTGGAAGGAGTGAATTCCCTTCTAAGTAGGCGTATTCGAGATTATTGGGAAGAAGTTTGAGTTCCAAATCAGTGGGTGGTTCTTCTAGAGAAGATTTGATTTTCATTTGATCTTTTTCAGTGATATCCTCAAATTTCTCTTCTTTCTCCTCTTCTTCTTCTTCAAATTTTACTTCCATGAATTCCTCAAATTCTTTATCAGAATCTGTTTCACTGATCTTTTCAGAAGTAGTCATGAATGGTTTCGAATCGTCAAGTAATGCATCCAACTCTTCTTCAGTGACTTCATCAATTACATCGATGTTATAGGATGTGTCATCACTGGAATTTGGATATTTCATTGCTTTAGCGATTAAGAAAGTGATTCGATCTTCTCCTACTCCAAGATTGAGTTCTCTGCCTTTGACTTTGATCATGGCATCAGCGGTGTTTAAGAAAGGTCTTCCTAAGATTAAGGGTACTCGACTATCTTCCTCCATTTCTAAAATGACAAAATCCACAGGAAAGACAAATTTACCAACTTGAACAAGCATATTTTCGGCAACCCCAACAGGATATTGGTATGTATGGTTGGCTAATCTTATACTCATTTTAGTAGGTTTCAATGTATTGATTGAAAGTTTAGAATACAACGAATAGGGCATCAAATTGATACTTGCACCTAGATCGGCTAAAGCATCGCATGTGATGTTATTTCCTAAAGTGCATGGTATGAGAAAACTTCCGGGATCTCCGAGTTTTGGTGGAATTTTGTTTTGAATGATAGCAGAGCATTCTTCATTGAGAACAGTAGCGGAAATTTGTTCCAACTTGTTTCGATTATTAAGAAGTTCTTTCAAAAATTTCCCATAATTGGGCATTCCAGCTAGAACATCAACGAGGGGTACGTTAATTCTAACTTCTTTGATCATCTCTATAAACTTCTTATTTCGCTCCTCTCTTTTCTCTTTTCTTAGGGCTTGTGGATATGGTATTTTTGGTGTGTAAGGTTTTATTGGTGGAACGGTATTTTCTTGGGTTGGTGTTTCGGTTGGTTTTTCTTTAGCTGCTTCTTCTTCAGCTTCTTCCTCTTCCTCATCTGAAATGATAGGATTATCAATAGGAACAGGTGGTGGATCATATGAGAGACCACTTCGAGTGAATACAGCATTGATATGCTCATTTCTGGTTTGTGGTGGACGATAACTCTTATCGTTAGATCCAGATGGTTTAGGATTGGATTGGGTGTTACTTGGTAATGTACCAGGAACTCGAGAAGAAAATTGATCAGAAAGTCTACCAAATTTTTGTTCAAGATCCTGGATAGAAGCTTGATGATTCTTCTGACCTTGCTCAACTTTGGTTTTGAGATTGAAAAATTGAGTTTTCACAAACTCGTTTGTGGCTCTTTGAGTAGTTACGAAATCTCGCATCATTTTTTCGAAATCAGATTCTTCCTTTTTATCGGAATTTGATTGGTTTGGATTGTCCATTCGGGGTTGAGAATCACGGTTGTTATCCCTTTGTTGGCGATCTTGCCAATTTCCAGAACTTCTTCCGTAATAATTACCACGAAAACCTCCTCCTCGATATCCTCCTTGGATATAATTGGCTTCCCCTTCGTTGGGTCTATTCATAGGTTGGTCATCACACTCGGATGATGTGTGATTTCCTCCACAATTATTACAGCCATCTCGCATTTCTTTCATTTCTCCTTTTATATCTTTGTATTGCGAGTCGATTTTAGAAGTCAAGGCTTCTAGTTTCTCCATGAGTTTCGAATTATCTGAACTTTCGGCAAAAGCAACGGTTTTTCGCATGGGTTTGGTTTTGGAATCTTTTGACCAATCGAGTTTAAGGAGTACTCGATCTTCAAGAAGTTGATATGCCTCGTTAGGAGTTTTGTAAAGAAAAATTCCTCCGGCATCAAGGATTGCTTGGGATGCTTCATCAAGACCATGATAAAAGATTTGGATTATGGTTCCTTTTCCTAAATTATGACCACGACAACTTCGAAGCAAATCTTTCATGCGAAGCCAAGCTTCAACAAGAGATTCATTAGGATTTTGTGTGAAAGCACGGATTTCTCCCATTAATCTATCATACATGGCTGGTGGAAAGAATCGGCTTACAAAAGCTTGCCTCATCTCCTCCGAAGTGTTAATAGTTCTTGGGGTTAATTCGTTATTCCAAACTTTGGCATCTCCGGCGAGTGATGATGGAAAAAGTTTGAGCTTAATAGCATCGACATTGGTTTCTCCATAACGAAACATGCCACAAATTTCAATGAATTCGGCAATGTGTTTATGCGGATCGGCCCGCGAACGGCCATCAAATTGACGGTGTTTGATCATGGAAAGATGGTGACCTTTAACGGTAAAGTTTTCACCAAGGTTGGCAACAACAATAGCAGATCCAGGAGTGGGTGCTACGGTTCTATTGGCGGCCCACATGGGTTGATCGTCAGCCATGGGTATTGGTATTGGTTTAAAAAGATCGGAAATTGGATGTTCGTCAGAAAGATTATCAAACCAATTAAGAATAGATGAAGATCTCTTCTTACGAAACAAACTCTCAGGATTGGAACAAGGTGTACTAAGATTTTTAGTAGTAGAACGAGTGTTCATACAACTACCAAAAGAATCGAATTAAATACCTAAGCAAAAAAACTAAGAAAAAATAAAATTTTAGAAAACAGAAAGTTCTATCCGATCGGTTGGGTATCAATCCGATCGGTTGGACGGCTCGGTAAAATTAAAAAAAACTGGAATCCGATCGGTTGGATTGCAATTCGATCGGTTGGATTTCTCTGTAAAGATTTTTTTTTTAGAAAACGAACACGAAAAGAAACGAGCTTTTTTTAAAAAACTAAAAAGAAACACAATCAAAATCCCCGGCAACGGCGCCAAAAACTTGATGTGTGTTTTGTTAGTGCAAGTTTTAAATTTATAAAAGTGAATTACCGGATCTAGAAACAACACATACGAGCAAGTGTACTCGTCCGTTATAGCAAGATATGATGGTAAGTCGGGATCGTTCGCAGGGATTTGTGAGTGAATCAAAATATTAGTTCTAAAAGTAAATCTCTAATCGTAAGCAAATAAGATAATAAGCAAATTCAATAATTTAAAAACTACACTTGTTTAGACTTGTTTTGTACTCAATGACACACATGATTGTGATAACTTTTGATATCATGTTGGTTGTGATAATTAGATGGTGGTCTAATCTATTGTTTCTACAAGTTAAACCTTCGTCAAGATTTTAGTTCATAAAAACAAGCTTTAAGTGTAAACCAATCAATTCAAGATCAATCTAAGGTTCATAAGGTATGGTTATCTTAAATACAAGAATAAACTCTTATTATAAATCAAATACTCTTAGGAAATGGTCATTACAAAAGTTAACTCATTCATAGACAAACAAGTTACAATTGTCTATAAACATCTAAACTTTCGTCCAATTAAAGGTTTACAAACAATCCGATTTGATGTTATAAAAGCATTCTCATTACAATCATACTTCTTGTTTCTTTGTTTAGTCAAGAATAATTATGGTGAAAAACAATCATTCATAGACAAATGATTATAACTAGTTGAATAATAACAAATCTTTCGACCCTTGAAACTATTATCAATTACTTAACCTTGACTTAACAAATATCACCATGAAACTTAAGGTACAATTGGTTCTTAGGATTGACTTGAAATTGAATTAAAACATGTTATCACAGTCATAACTATCACTAAGTATAAAACATCATCAAAACAAGTGTAAAAAGGTTAATAGCTACTCATAGCAATCATGCAAATAAACTCAGAATATTTAACATTAGAATCCATGGTTTTAAGTCTTACAATGCTTTGAAATTGATAACAAGTGACAAGGTATTGATAACCTAAGTATTGGTGATGATTTCTTGAGATTTTGGCCTCCAAATGTTGCTTCCTTGGTTCTCCAAATGTTCCTGGTTCTTTCTGCACGAATTTTGGCTTCTTTGAGAGCTTGATGATGATAATAATTGAGAGTAATGATGAGAGAAATTGTCCTCTTGAATTGTGTGTTGAATGATGTACTCTAGAGGTCCTTTTAGGCTTGTCAAATACTCCTAGCAATCAATAGGAACATAAATGCTAGAACTTGGACAACAAGACACTAAGAAGAGCCTAGAACTTTGAGACAAAAGGCCAATTTTCGTGCACAAAAAGTTATATTATTTTAGCAGAAATGTCCATCCGATCGGTTGCGGGTTGGCACCGATTGGATGGATGTGGTAATTGTGGCTATCCGATCGGTTGTACTCAAACCGATCGGATGGTAGGTTCTGGTTAACTTGGACTTTGACTTTTCTTGCGTAGATCTTTATGCGCTCTCCAAACTTGATTAACTCTGAACTTGGAACTTTGAAATGACAAAACTTAGGTTCTCCTTAGGAAGTGCTTCATAGATTTGGACTTTAAGCTTGGGAATCTTCGTGTAATCGCATATACTTCATTTTCTTCACTTTTTCTTCGTTTTCCCTACATTTGGCTACATATGCTACAAAAACATACTTTGATATGATTTAATGGCAAAAGCATATAAAAGTAACCAAATAACATGCATAAAAACACTAATAACGCTTCTAAAAACATGTTAACTTTGAGCGTTATCAGTAGTATTCTGCCTTGGTTTGCGGTGGTAATATTTTATGTATTTATTAACAAGAAAACAACAAATGTTTTTGGCTTTTTGTGGGTGTGTGTGAAAAAACTTTTGGAAATATTTTTGGAATCGATTCGTTAACCGAAATCGTTCCTTTAAGACTACTCGCAGGTTGGCGGAAGAGAAAGAATGGATCTCTTTTCAGTTCGCAATTTAATGTCAGAACTTCCGTATTCCACCTGTATAGGTTGTAATCTTAAAGAAAACCAAGTAATTTAACTTCACGATTTTTTTGGTGTTTTTTGATTTTTTTGGTGTTGTTAACACTTTAGGAAAAGTGTTAATGACTTTTTTCTAATGTGATTAAGATCTTTACAATAATTTACAAAGTGGTGAAATTTGTACAAGGAGGGTTTTGAAAATCACTAAACTTAAACGTTTTGAAAACACGCAACAACCTCTCCGGCAGCGGCGCCAAAATTTGACTCCTCCCAAACTAACTAGTCAACCAGGTGTGGTCAACAAGTCAAATCTGAGAGAGGAGAGATCAATTTATGATCCGTTGAAAGCACAGTGTATTCACGGGTCGTTAAGTCCCTACGAGGTTGAAATTGTATTTTTGAACGTTATGGGAATGAGCTATTGAGGAAGATAAAAAAGATATGATTTGGATATGAATACACTAATCAGATAACAATGAAAATTAACCAAATAAGCAATATCAACAGTAACTGAAAATCAGGTAAACCTAAAACGTATTTAAAATTAAAACAAATGTAAATGCGTACTGGAAAAGTGGGAATGAAACAAAAACAAACTAGAGGGGGGTGAAAATGAATTTTTACAAACTTAATATTAAAATAAAAATTTATAAAAAAGAAAAATATTTTTTTGATTATTTTATTATTTAATATTAATTAAAACTATTTAATTACTAATTAATATTTAACTTAATCTAAATTTAATATAATATTAAATAAAACTAAGAAAATGAATTTTTTTTAAAATTATAAATTAACTAAAAGATAAATCTAAAACTAAAAATATATATTTTTGTCTTTTTTTGAATTTATATTAATTAATTACTACTTATAACTTAATTAAACTAATTAACTAATTTAAATTACTAATATTACTAAAATGACTTAGATAATTAAGAAAACTTTTATAACAATAATTATCTATTACAGGAATCCTAAAAAATTATAAAAAGTTTATAAAAATTATTATTAAACTATTTTACTAATTATTAACTTAATTACTAGTTAAAAACTATTTAAACTAATTTAATTAATAAAAATAGCAATTGAACAGTAACAATTATGAAACTAATTTTTAAAAATACTTTATGATATATAAAACCAAGGAAAAATATACAAAGGTACTAGTGATTAAAATTAAACAGTAAGGGATTTTATTTTTGGTTTTTTTAATTAAAACTATTTAACTATTATTAATTATTATAAATACTAAATGAAAAGATAAAATTAGAAATTTTTTATATAAATACTATGCTAGTGCATAAACCTAGGAAAAATATAAAAAGTACTAAGTGCTTAATGAAAAAGTTGAAAAATAAGCTAAATAGCTAAAACTTCTTAAATAGAAGCTATCACTATTTTAAAAAGTGATGATTTTGTAATTTTTCTTTTTGAAAACTATTTATACACTGAAAATGAGTGACTTTTGTGAAAACAATTTTGGTGAAACTCAAAAATAAGCAATTTGGGAGCTTATGTTCTTGACAGGTTGGTATTTATGAGATTTTATGATGCAAAAGCCATCAATAAGCTATACAACAGGACACAAGCTAGAAAATAAGGTTTACACAACTTAAAAGGACTTAAATGAAATGAAATCAACAAGCAAAACACACTGAATAAGCAGTAATGAGCAAATAAGCAAAATCTAAAACACTCAGAACTACACAGGTCTGCAGGTTTATGTAAGTTTGATTTTAAGCTTATCTAAGAAGCTAGAAGGCAAATGGATACTGGAACCAACAAGTATGGTGGATTGGCTTTCCAAAAAGTCCAAACTCACAAGCTAACACTCACAGATAAGCTCTAGGTGAGCTTATGAACTTGGGGCCTTACACTGAAGACTCAGTATATGCTAAGGGTTGAGGCAAACTAAAAGCTACTAGCAGCCCTAGCAAATGAGCTTGAAAACACAAATTAAACCCTGGACCTTAAAGATGAGCTTGTGGGCTTTCCAAAAAGCCAAGAATCAAAAGGTGGGTCCCACTAATAAGCCCTATGGAAGCTTATGAAAATGGTACAAACTCTGTGACACAGGGGAGGTTTAAGGCCAAATAGGCAACTTTGGGTGAGCTTATTTATAAGCAAATGATTACCAAAATCAGATTTTCTTTTTGAATTATGTAAACAACCAACAAAATAACACAAATCAACAAAAACTTTGGATTTCTGATCCCTAATGAACCCTGTGCAAGATCTGGGAGATCTGGCCAAATTGACAGACTTGGAATTTTTGACTTTTGAGAAAATTGCACAAGTTTGACTTTTTTGAGATTAGACCTTGATTTGCTTACTGATTATGATATGTTAGGTTAAGATAAGATTAAATTAAGCTAAAACAACTATTTGTGAGCTAAATGAGTGATTATGGGTCTAAAAAAAACTTTGACAGTGAAACTAAAATGGAAATTATTAGTGATTTTGACTTTTAACCAAACAAGTACTGGATTTTATGCTTTATTTGACCTAATAGAACCCTAAGTGACAAGTAATAACCAAAAGCATCAACACAAACACCCTATAACACATATGTCTCAGTAATCCCAAACACACCTTCAAACATATGATTTTATGATTAAGACTAAGAAATTGATTCTAAAACTTATAATGTGATGCAGTAAGCAATTTTAAGCACAGAAACAACAATACCAACAACAAATACACAAGAATCTCTAAGATGCTAATTTGGCAGTTGTGAGTGAATTATGAGCACAAATGGATTCTAGCAAACAAAGTCCTAATATTAAGCTGTATAATGACTAAGTAACTCTAAATAAGCATGAAATCATAAAGATAAGCAGTAATAAGCAAAGCTACAGTAACAATGGGAGAATGAAATTTTTGCTTACAATGTGCACTCCAGCCAAAGATCATGAACCAAGGACCACAAACACTTCCTAATGACTTTCCACAAAGTCTCTAACCCACTGCCATCCAGAATTTACAGTGCTCCAGCCATCTTCATCTTTTTTTTTCACTGTATTTTTCTTGATTTTTTTTGTATTTTTAATTTTTGCTACTAAACTGAGTTTTAATATTTCTAAAAGCTTTTATAAGCTTTATGGGAGCTTATATGAGCCTAAGAATTCCAGAGTAACATGTATCCACACCAATTTACACTAAATGAGATTTTTAAAATTTGAAAAGTGCATAAACTGAGATTGGATAGAAACTTTGAAATTGAGATTACTTAAGCTTGAAATTACATTAGAAAAAGAGATTACAACAATTCTTGACTAAGTTCTACAACTAAAAACAGAGATTACAATAAAACGACACTAAATTTTACTAAAAAACTACACAGTGCTTCTCTGTCCTTCTTCTTCCTTTTATAGGTGAGAATTAGGGTTTTGGAGGACCTCTGAGCATTTCCTACTTGAAATCTTGACCGTTGGATGCTTCAATTTTGATCTTGGCCATTGGTTGCTTTTGGCGTCAAAAAAGAAAAGTGCAATTTGCCTATTTTTTATAGCAAGAGGGGGGTTGTGCATTTAATGCACTTTGGCTTGTTAGGTGATAGTGGTGTGGGCGGTGGAGGATGTGATGGAGATGGTGGGGGGTGGTGGATGTGACAGTGGTTCAGGCAAGTTGGGGCGAAGAAGGAGGGAAAGGGGAAGGGTCAAAGGGGGGTTTGACTGGGGAAATAAATAACGGGGGTGTTTATTGGGCTAGGGGGAGCTAGGCCAGCAAAGGGTGATGGGCCAAGGAGTATAAGGGAGTGTTATGTTTGTTGGGTTTGTGTTTGTGTTTGTGTTTGGACTTTGATTTGGTATATGGGTTTATTAGTAATAACATGGGTCCATTTGGTTTAGTAAGGATTTAAGCCCAAGGACCATTGATGTAATTTCTGAATTTTTGAGGGGCTGATGTTGTGATTTTTCCAAAGTATTTACAAGGGTCTTTCTTGCCAATGATGAATAGTACAAGGACCACAGTTAACTTTTCCACTTTTGAAATTTCCATGGACCAAATCTGCCAAATGTGAAACTTCAGGGACCAAACTTGTAAATTCTCCAAATTCTTCACCCAAGGATCATTTTTGCCAAATTTCAATAACACAAGGACCATGATTGATAATTTCCAAAATTTTAATCCCAGGGACCAAATTTGTAAACTTTTGAAACTATTCACCCAGGGACCAATTGTGACAATTTGTGATTTTCAAAGGACTTTGGTTGACTTTTCTTACAAAACAAATGCTCAGGGACTGAATTTGTCAAGTTTTAAAAGTTGAGGGACTGAAACTGCCAATTATCCAAACTTTGTTCGTTTTTCATTTGTTTTCAATCATTTTGCATCTGAAACATATAAAACACAATCCAGGGATATTTTCTATATTTTGATGCATTTTTGAGTGTTTTTGAATGTTTTAGCAGTTCAGATAAGACAAAAATGATGAGTATTTACACACTCATCACTAGAACTTTTACATATGGATTTGTATGGTCCATCCGCTATACAAAGTTATGGAGGAAACTTCTATACCTTAGTTATAGTAGATGACTACTCAAGATATACTTGGACAAAAATTTTGAAAAATAAAAATGAAGCTTTTGACCAATTTGAAATTCTTAGTAGGAAAATTCAAAATCAATTAGGAACATACATTGTGTCCATTAGAACGGACCACGGTCGTGAGTTTGACAATTAAATACAATTTGGAAACTTTTGTGATAAAAATGGTATAACACATAATTTCTCAGCACCACGCACTCCTCAATCTAACGGTGTTGTAGAACGTAAAAACTGGACTTTACAAGAGATGAGTAGAACAGTGCTTAATGAACAAAATATTCCTCAAAAGTTTTGGTGTAACGCCGTTGACACGTCAACCTACATTCTATATCGTGTCTTAATTAGACCATTTTTGAACAAAACTCCATACGAACTATATAAAGATAAAAAGCCTATATTAGGATATTTTAGAGTGTTTGGGAGTAAATGCTTTATTCTTAACACTAAGGATTATCTCACCAGATTCGACCCAAAGTCTTATGAAGGTGTGTTTCTTGGATATTCACAAAGTAGTAAAGCTTACATTGTCCTAAATAAAGAAACCTTAAGAGTCGAGGAATCGTTAAACGTAACATTTGACGAAAGTCGATGACTTAGTTGAAAGTCAAATAATGGAAAATCAAGAAATCATAGATAATGACAAAGAAGAAGAACCAACAAACCAAGAAATTGTCAATGTTAAAGAATCCAAAAGTCATCCATTAGATAGTGTCATAGGAAATATTAATGAAAGAACACTAAGATCAAAAGTCCAAAATGAAAGTGACTTCTTTTGTTTCGTGTCAACTATTGAACCAAAAAATGTAAACGAAGCTATAAAAGATGAATCATGGGTAATAGCTATGCAAGAAGAATTAAACCAATTTGTTAGGAATGATGTTTGGACATTAGTTCCTTAACCAAAACATCAAACAATAATTGGAACAAAATGGGTTTTTCGTAATAAAATGGATGAAAATGGTGTAGTGTCTGGAAACAAAGCTAGGCTAGTGGCACAAGGATATAATCAACAAGAAGGCATTGACTACGATGAAACTTTTGCTCCGGTTGCTAGGCTCAAGTCAATAAGAATTTTACTTGCATATGCATGCGCACACAATTTTAAACTCTTTCAAATGGATATTAAAAGTGCATTCTTAAACGGATTTATAAATGAAGAAGTGTATGTTGCTCAACCACCGGGCTTCATCGACTTTGAAAAACCTAATCATGTTTACAAACTTAAAAAGGCTTTATACGGAATTAAGCAAGCTCCAAAATCATGGTATGATCGACTTAAAACCTTCCTAGTAGACCATAGGTATACCATGGGACTAGTAGATAATACTCTCTTCACTAAGAAGAAAGGCACACATATTATCATAGTCCAAATCTATGTTGATGACATTATATTCGGTTCAACCTGTCAAGAATTATGTGTCGATTTCTCAAGAATCATGCATGACGAGTTTGAAATGAGTATGATGGGAGAACTCAACTTTTTCCTAGGACTCCAAATCAAACAACTAGAAGATGGTATCTTCTTTAACCAATCAAAATACATTAAGGATATGCTTAAGAAATTTGGTCTAGAAGATTCAAAACCAATCAAAACACCTATGTCCACGGAAATCAAACTTACCAAGGATGAGGAAAGTGAATCCGTAGATAGCATTAAATATAGATGTATGATTGGAAGTCTACTTTACCTAATGGCTAGTAGACCCGACATTATGTTTAGTGTTTGTCTATGTGCCCGCTTTCAAGAAGATCCTAAAACAATTCACCTTGAAGCTGTAAAAAGGATCTTTAGATACATTAAGGGTACTACACACTTAGGATTATGGTATCCCAAAGGAACGGGAGTAGACACCATAGTGTATGTCGACTCGGACCATGCCGGTGACTATGTTGATAGAAAAAGTACAAGTGGTATTTGTAGTTTTATTGGACATTGTCTCACTTCATGGTTCTCTAAGAAGCAAATGGCTCTCGCTATCTCAACAACTGAAGCCGAATATGTATCGGCCGGAAAAGCATGTCAACAAGCTCTTTGGATGAAGCAAGATCTTGTCGACTACGGAATTCAACTTAACGATATCTCCATTCTTTGTGACAACAAGGGAGCCGTAGATCTTAGCAAGAATCCAGTTCAACATGCTCGCACTAAACATATTGAAATCTGTCATCATTTTCTTCATGACAATGTTCAAAAAGGAAACATCTCAATTGAGAAAGTTTCGTCGGAAAACAACATCGCAGACATTCACACAAAACCTCTTAAAAGAGAACCATTTAACCTTCTTAGGCTTTGCTTACGATTAATGGAACCTACATTGTAGTTCTGAACGTTAGAATAAAATCACAAAAAACAAAACAAATCAAAAAAAATTATCTACTGATGCGGCGGAACCCTTCGACAAAAAGGGCGGAACCCCATTTTTGGTTCCGCCGTATCTGCCAACCTGCAGCAACTTTTTCTTATTTTATATTAAAACAAACACCCATTATCTCATACCACCACTTCCAAACTGCTACTATTCACTTCACCACTCATCCACACCAACGAAAATTTGGTCATCTCTTCATTCACATTGCTCTCTTATCATCATTGTAAGTATTCTAAGCATAATCATACTCCTGATATGCGTCTAGGAATTTTATTTTTGCACAAAATCTAAAACTTGGGGTTATGCATTAACTTGAGAAATTCATATAGAAAATTAGTGGTTAAACTAAATTAATCATGTTTCCCATAGTTAGGAATTGCATCCTTGTAAGACATTAACATGTTTACTAAAACACCCCATGTCAAATTCTTGCGAAAATTTCTCACAAATAGGACAAATAATTTTTAGTCTCATATTGTAAATACAAAATAAAAACATTATGTTTAAAACATCACTTGCATAATGTCCTTGAATGCTAAAGGGAATACATAACTAATATGTATTTTCGGGTACATTCAAACGAAGCTACATTGACATAGGAGCATTTGGGTTATTGATGAGACGAAAAGTGTTACGCTTTTAGGGGGTCATTTAAGCCCTAATTCGTATAAATGTGATCAAATATTGCCCTAAATCGTTCCTTTTGTCATTTTAGGTACTTTTGAGAGGAATTCTGGAAAACATGCATATTCGGACATTTTTGGAGCATAAAAGTGAAGAAAACGACAAAGTCTCAAAAGATGGTGATTTACAACCTGACGGCGTCAGAAGTCACAAGGTGACGCCGTCAGAAAGCCTTGACAAAAGAGTGGAAATCAATTTTCAAATGACGGGCCAGAGGATTTAACACCTGACGCCGTCAGGTGTTATGAAAAGTAGGCCGTCAGGAATAAAGTTAAAGAGTGACGGCCCAGAAGAGTTTATAAGGTGACGGCGTCAGAAGTGGATCTAGGCCATCCGAGAAACTTATTGGCGGCAAGCTGACGGCGTCAGCCCTTATAACCTGACGCCGTCAGAGTGTAAAATCTATATATAGTTTTCTAATTTTCATTCATTGGGTGGAACTTTGTGGAGAACTTTTAGGGCAAACCCTAAAGTCGAATTTCCTGTACTTTTTAGGGTTTCCAACCCGTGGAACCCTCATGCTTAATTAAAGATAAGTCTTCACTTTAATTCAATCAATATGTCTATGTGTTGGTTGATTATCTATCTTGCTTGTCTTCTAATTAACATGTGTAGCTAAATTCTCTAGTGTTTGCTTAGATCTAATGAAACCTAACTATTGATTATTGGTTGATTGGTGTGTGTTGTTGTTTGTTGGGATGATTGTTCCATCAATGTTAGGCTCAAGAAAACTGGCCAACCTCCTTTATGGTAACGTGCTTGAACGTCTTGGGAAACATGTAGCCAAGGCATACTAGGCTATTAAGGTAGTATTTAACGCATGAGCCACTGTTTACAACCCCTATGGTTGTGCCGTGCATGGCATAGGGCGAGATAAGAGCTCATAGAATTGAGAGATATGTATGCCACTCCATGAGTTATTAAGAATACACCCTTCATCCAAGCAAGTAACATACATATCAATTAACCGGTAAAAGATAGTTAGGGAGTAATGAAATCTAAGTAAACACAACTTTCTCCATATTGTTTTCACAACCACAATAGTTTAGATATTTTATTTTAATTTGCATTGTAGTTATCTTGGGTTAGTTGACTAGCAACTAATTCCGCCCACTCCTTCAAAACCGAGATTTTACTTGCTTTCCTAAAAACATAAAAATACAAAAAGAATCTTCCTTCCACCCTTAGACCTATTAGAGTAGTTTTTCTATCCTAACGAACACTATTCCCTGTGAGAGAACGATCAATCCCCCGTACTTACCACTATCCTATACTACATCGGTCAGGTACACTGCCTGGTGGGGTTGTAAGCCTCTTGAGATCCCTCGAGAGGTAAAACCTGTTGTAAGGTCACAAAACCACGCATCAAGTTTTTGGCGCCGCTGCCGGGGAATAGTTATTGTTTAGGTAGAATTTTTATTTCTTTAGGTCTACTCACTAGATTCCTTTCTAGTGAGATTTTTATTTTCTTTTTCTAGGATTTTCTTTAGTCTATCTTTTTCTTCGTGTTTTTGTTCGTAATCTTTACCATCCGCCATCATGGAAGGTGGTAACATCCTTGATCCCAACAACCTAATTCAACCAAACCACCCACCACAACCAAACCAACCTCCTAGACCCCGCACCTTAGGAGAGTATTCCCGACCTAGCCACCTTGGCTATCGAAACACCATTGAGCTCACTCAAGGAGCCAATGTCACTCCCTTGCGATCCGACACCATCCGGTTGGTGCAAAGCGGATGCGCATTCCATGGACTTCGTTCCGAAGATCCAAACCAACATCTCAAGGATTTCCTCAAAATCGTAGATTCCATAGACCTTGATGTTGCAACTCGAGAGACGACCCGATTGCGTCTCTTCCAATTCTCTCTACGGGACCAAGCTAGTCAATGGCTTGAGCGACTTCCCGCAGGATCCATCACCTCTTGGGACGATCTCACAACTCGTTTCCTTGCTCAATTTTTCCCACCGGGGAGAACTACCAAGCTAAGGAATGATATCTTGGCGTTCCAACAACGCCAAGGCGAAACCCTCTACGAGGCATGGACTCGATTCAAGGACTTACTCCAAAAAGTCCCTCATCATGGCATAGACCTTTGGCTCCAAGTCCAAATCTTCTATGACCACATCAATCTCCACACGAGGCAAACCATTGACCAAGCGGCCGGTGGCAAGCTACGTGATCTAAGTGCGGAACAATCATGGGATCTCCTAGAAGACCTTGCTCTATATGACAACGAAAGTTGGAATGATCCCCGTGATTTGAATAAAACGGTCAAGGCAATATCTTTGCCTTCGAATAATTCAAGCACTTCCGACCGTAGGATCATAGAACTTGAAGACCAAGTCAAGTTTCTCATGAAATCCTACGAAGCTCCTAAACCTTCAAGCCAAGTGAACAAAATCACTTCTTCGTGCGAATTATGTAGTGGTCCCCACGACACTCGTGATTGCATGGAACTCCCCGAACAAGCTTTTGCGGACTACGCATCCACGCGTACCGACGGAGCGGGAGATAAGTGGTACACTTTCAAACCCGAGCCAAACCCTTATGGAGATTCATACAACCCCTCATGGAAAAATCACCCCAACCTTAGGTGGAAGTCAAACCAAAACGCACCCCAAAACAATTCTTCCAACCCACCTAACCGGTTTCAATCCAACGGTAATTCCTCAAACCGTACCTTCAACAACAATCCTTCCAACAACTATGGTAGTACCAACAACTTTGAAGGGTTGATGTCGAAATTTATGGCATCTCAAGAAGCTCGTATATCCAAGTTTGAATCCGAGTTCAAACAAAAGCAAAGCGAGATGACCGATAAAATCGATTCTTTGTTGAAGATTCTCAATGACCGAGAGATGGGAGCCCTCCCGAGCGACACGATCAAGAACCCGAAACTAAACGTTAACTCCATTTCTTCGGTTTCGTCCCCTAGTTCTTGCCCACAATACTATTCGGTCAACGCCATGAGCAAGTGTTTCAAGCAAACCCAAATCCCTCAAAAGGACCACGAAAGTAAGGCAGCCAACGCCAAATCGGTCGATAACATAGTTGAAACACCCCCCACACAAGACCTCGACGAAGAATTCAAGGAACTCCACCTTGAACGTCCTGTTATTGATGTGTTAGAACGAGCCCCCTACTATAACGCCCTACTAGAAAAATATGAGAAGAAGCTCAAATTATGTGAGAAAGGGACCGCCTTCGTTCGAAAAAAACTACCTAAGAAGTTAGATGATCCGGGTCTATTTGTCCTACCATGTAAGATTGGTAATTCGGAAGCTTATGACATACTAGCCGATCTTGGATCTAGCCTCAACTTACTTCCACTACCTCTCTACACCACCCTCAAACTAGGAAAGCTAGAAGAGACCGAGGTAATAATAGGGTTAGCGGATGGAAGCTTAGCATACCCGGTAGAAGTAGTAAAGGACGTGATAGTTCACATAGGAAAGCTAACAATGCTAGCCGATTTCCACATCCTCGATATGGTTAGTGACCCCACATGCCCTTTGTTGATAGGAAGAGGATTTCTAGCCACCGCTAGTTCTATGATTGATTGTAAGAGATCCAAGATAGCGGTAGGAGAGGGAGAAACTTGGTCGGTTTATGATGTTAAGAAACATGCCTATGACACCATTGAGGAACCCCCCGATAGGAAGACTTCTAGATACGGACCATGGTTAGAAGGAGACTTTATAGGACCCCAACACCCATTCTACCTAGAAGAAGAATTTGTAAACCGAACGCAAACGGTAGAACAACTTTTAGCTAGGGACACCGAACTAGATCCCTTTGAAGATCCCCTAGTTTTTAGAAAGATGACCGACTTCCTAGGAGTTTTGCCAATCAACCTAGCCATGAATAAGTGGAAAAGCGAAGGTGATAAGCAAAAATGGGATTGGTAAAGGCCACCTAAGGAAGGAGATGGATCGTGACACATTAAGATAACTTTATATGACCCGGATGGAGAGAATTTTGAGAGGTCATACTTCACTAAACGCACCGATAGGAAACTTCCAAACAAAATCAACCCTAAGGATATCCTCGATGCGGAACTCACCTATGTCGGATAGGGTGACTTTGAGTCTAGCTACAAGACTAGTAAATAAAGAAAAGCGCTTCTTGGGAGGCAACCCATGTTTTATTTGTTTTTGTGTGTTTATTTGATTTTATTTGCTTCCGTATGTAAGTTATATTTCTTGTTATTGATTCATGCTTCAAACTAAATTGTGAAAATGCTTTATTTTGTTTTTAACTTCGTCTTAACTACATATAAAGGTATTTTGCAAAAGCTAAGTGTAAGGGAAATCTAAATCGGTTTATAAAGAACGAATGAACATGAATCATAACAATGAAATTAACATACATATTAGTACTTGTTTGAGTCAAATGCTTGTATCGAGTCATAATGAATTTTTGCAGGAATTCCAGGAAGTAAGATTTAGATTTTCCAGAATTTTTCCCGGAAGCTTAACATGAGAATTCTGTCAGAACTTTCTGACGGCGTCAGGGTTAACACCTGACGGCGTCAGGTTATAATTTTCTGCAATTTTTGAAAGTTTTGTATTTTTCCGGAAACCTAAAAAGTTTTGTCAATTCTTTAACTTATAATCTCCAGGAATTCTGCAAAATATTCATTCCACAAGCATTATATCTTATTATGTAGATTTTACCGCCGATTTTACGCGAGGTTGGCCTTTATCTTTTTCAGGTTAACAGGTTATTTTGGACAAGAAGACGTTTATTATTTTGGAAGGGAAGCTTTGAACGTTCGTCTATCTTGGAAGAAGATCTAACCATGTTACATCACTATCCACAACAAACGATTCAGGGGAGTATTTGATTTCATTCTTTCATCTTATTTACTTTTACGTCTTTTATTTGAACATTGGGGACAATGTTCGGTTTAAGTGTAAGGGGGGTAAATGAAAGCACCGTTGAGAATATACTTACGCTTGATGTTTTGCTTTGTTTGATAGTAAATTTGTAATAAAACCAAGAGAAATATTTGTTAGGGCAATTTTAGCGCCAATTTAAAATTTTTTACAACATTTAGAAGTGAAACCTTGATCTTAATGAGCGTCTCATGGATAGGAAATTGTATGACTAGCACAAAACCGTACCACTAAAAAATTTTCCACCCCAAATATGTGAGGTTCGCCCCTAGAATTGGTAGGAAAAGCATCCATCTTTGGTGCTATGATGTGAGTACCGGTAGTATTTAGATTCTAGAACTTGCGTTAGGACCATCTCAAATCCACAAGTGAGACTACATTCGTGTAGTTAAGATTTACTACATGATAAGAGGCATTAGGATTAACCCATTGTTTTACACCCGTATATTTGTTATAATTACATTGACTTCATTGGTCAAGTAATTCTCCCACACCCTTTGCGTTGTATCCATTTTTGGTACACGATACCCCTAGTACACCCCTCCGAGCCTATCCTTTCGTTTCGACCTTTGAGCATCTTACTCAAAGTGAGAATTTGTTTACACCCCACTAAATGTACACCCAAATCGCCTTAGCCTACCTTGTATGCACCCACCTTTGGTGCATTATTGTGAAAACATTTGTTAAACCCTTAGTTAATTATCCGGTCAATTACATGGTTGCTAAGTTAAATCATATACTTGTACATATTTTTTTGGGACGATTGGGACTCATGGGTAAAGTACTAGTGTAATGAAACTATACGTACTAAATATTTTAAAAAAGTACTCCAAGTTTTTCGATTATCTTAATTCGAGTCATTAGAATAGTGATTGTAAAGTTATGTAAAGATTCAAGTGTAAGGGGAATGCAAATCCTCTATGATGTATTATTTTGGATGGTAGGGCAAGAGTGTATGAAAAAAAAAATCAAAAAATCAAGAAAAATACAAAAAAATATGAAAAAGAAAGAAGAAAAACATACGGACTACCATCCCGTTTCCTTTTATGTTCTTTTTAGTTTTCGTTATTTCATTTTTAGACTAAGATTGAGTCAAGTCTTGACTTAAGCAACGATGTAGAGTGCATGTATTTGATCATGATAATTAACTTGCCACCACTAAATACCCCTTATTCCAACCAAACAGTGTTATCATATCCCTATACCTTACGTTACAACCCTTTATAAAGACCTCTTTGATAGTTTATCTTAGGTGCTTACGCCTAGTGGAGGAGTAATTGATCCTCTCCCAAGCCTATGGTAATCTATTTGCTATGACAGGTAGTGAGTGTTATTTTCCGTTTCCATTTATGAGATATATACTTTATGACATTAGAGAGATGTGAGAATCCAAACACTATTTGTGAGGTGCTAGTGTATGATTTCCGTGCTTAATATGATTAGGGTCTAATAACTATTTGTTGTAATTGCTTTTATATTCGTGTTAAATGACCCCTAACTCATATTATGATTGGAATAAAAGCTCATTTGCTTGAGGACAAGCAAATCCCAAGTGTAAGGGTATTTGATGAGACGAAAAGTGTTACGCTTTTAGGGGTCATTTAAGCCCTAATTCGTATAAATGTGATCAAATATTGCCCTAAATTGTTTCTTTTGTCATTTTAGATAATTTTGAGAGGAATTCTGGAAAACATGCATATTCGGACGTTTTTGGAGCATAAAAGTGAAGAAAACGACAAAGTCTCAAAAGATGGTGATTTACAACCTGACGGCGCCAGAAGTCACAAGGTGACGCCGTCAGAAAGCCTTGACAAAAGAGTGGAAATCAATTTTCAAATGACGGGCCAGAGGATTTAACACCTGACGCCATCAGGTGTTATGAAAAGTAGGCCGTCAGGAGTAAAGTTAAAGAGTGACGGCCCGGAAGAGTTTATAAGGTGACGGCGTCAGAAGTAGATCTAGGCCATCCGAGAAACTTATTGGCGGCGAGCTGACGGCGTCAGCCCTTATAACCTGACGCCGTCAGAGTGTAAAATCTATATATAGTTTTCTAATTTTCATTCATTGGGTGGAACTTTGTGGAGAACTTTTAGGGCAAACCCTAAAGTCGAATTTCCTGTACTTTTTAGGGTTTCCAACCCTTGGAACCCTCATGCTTAATTAAAGATAAGTCTTCACTTTAATTCAATCAATATGTCTATGTGTTGGTTGTCTATCTCTTTTGCTTGTCTTCTAATTAACATGTGTAGCTAAATTCTTCTTGTGCTTGCTTAGATCTAATGAAACCTAACTATTAATTATTGGTTAATTGGTGTGTTGTTGTTTGTTGGGATGATTGTTCCATCAATGTTAGGCTCAAGAAAACTGGCCAACCTCCTTTATGGTAACGTGCTTGAACGTCTTGGGAAACATGTAGCCAAGGCATACTAGGCTATTAAGGTAGTATTTAACGCATGAGCCACTGTTTACAACCCCTATGGTTGTGCCGTGCATGGCATAGGGCGAGATAAGAAGTCATAGAATTGGAGAGATATGTATGCCACTCCATGAGTTATTAGGAATACACCCTTCATCCACACAAGTAACATACATATCAATTAACCGGGAAAAGATAGTTAGGGAGTAATGAAATCTAAGTAAACACAACTTTCTCCATATTGTTTTCACAACCACAATAGTTTCGATATTTTATTTTATTTGCAATTGTAGTTATCTTGGGTTAGTTGACTAGCAACTAATTCCGCCCACTCCTTCAAAACCGAGATTTTACTTGCTTTCCTAAAAACATAAAAATACAAAAAGAATCTTCCTTCCACCCTTAGACCTATTAGAGTAGTTTTTCTATCCTAACGAACACTATTCCCTGTGAGAGAACGATCAATCCCCTGTACTTACCACTATCCTATACTACATCGGTCAGGTACACTGCCTGGTGGGGTTGTAAGCCTCTTGAGATCCCTCGAGAGGTAAAACCTGTTGTAAGGTTACAAAACCACGCATCAGTTATCTTTTGTTTACAACTAAAACTTGCATCATAAAACGTTTTTAGCATAAAAAATGAGTCAAGATAACCGCACCTCCACATTGTTTTCATATAGGCACACACTAGAATATCCACATTGTAGAAATCACTACTTGAACTAAAAATGCGAAATTTTGTGTTTTCTAGGAATCATCATGCCTCCCGCAACTCATTATGATCATAAGGACACCATTCACTACCTACCCAAACACCACAAAACCAATGGCCTTACTGAAGCCCAAAGGGACATTTTCAAAGCCTTAGAAAAACGATATGTCCACGAGGGTAGAACCATTGACCCATCCTTCCTAACCGGAACCAATCTCCATAGGGAACTCGCCACCATCAACTTTGATTGCCTATTAGAAATCGACGAGCCTATTTGTCCTAGGTTCATTCTAGAGTTCTATGCATCCGTCACTCTTTCTACGGATGATTATGGTTACATGTTTATCAACTTCATGGCTAGTAGCAACAATACACCTTCACTCTCAATGAATTTGCTCAAATCCTAGGAATTCCACACCATGGTACTTGCATCTACACCGACAAGCATTCACTCTCAACCCTTGACACTCTCATGGATATGATCCATCCTTATGACACTCCTCTTGTGTCTAAGGATGTACTTCGTGAGCATCTCTTTGTTAGGACTTCCAACACTAGGAGAACCCGTACCGGGAACGAGGTGAACAAAGACCCCTATGGTATGGAACTCAATGAACTCAAGCCTCAATCAAGAAATGGGAAGAAGTCCTTAGAGCCAATGTCATTAGCACCATAGGAAACCGGGATCATATCAATGTTTGCCTTAGCTACATGCTATACTCCTTGTCCATTAGGCAACCCTTCAACTTGGCCTACTACATGGCCAAAAGGATGGCCGACATTCCCGTGCAAGGCACAACGGCTATGCCATATGGAATGCTCTTGACCCGTCTCTTTAGGCACATTGCTCCTATTCCTCCGACCCCAAGAGGCCTTCGCCTAGACTACTCTCTCATTCCACACACATTTGTTCCACTTAGTGATAAGAGAGTCTCCGTATCCCAAGGGAAACGCCCCCATCCTCCTACTTCCTCATCTTCATCTTCAATGAGTGAAGAGGACGGGCTACCCAACTCTAGGCTTCCACCTCTTGAATACCTTTCACAACTTCCCAACATCCCAAACGAGTCCGAGGAGTTCAAGCAAACTAAGGGGATGTTCAAATGCTTTGGAAGGTTTCTTGGCAAGCTCAACAAGAAGATGGATCGGCAATGAGGGCATGTGTAGGGAGTGTTTGGCACTAGGGGTTATTTGAACAATTTGAATGTTTAACTCTATGCTCTATGGATTTATGTACTTGTAGTAATATTTTATGTTGTTTGGAACATGTTTGAACTAACAATGATGCAGGAAGACGATATTTGATATGTTGTCAAAATTTCAAGTTTATACTAAATTTCACTAAGTATAGGACCCTCCGATCAAAGTTTATCGGTAAGAGTGTTTCTACATTCAGTTTTTGCATTTCCTAGCCAGATATAGCTTAAATTTTATGTTCCAAGAGTTTTCGGGAAAATTGGATTTCGTCTCGACCCCCGTAAAACTGTTCTGTCTACTATCAGACCCTTGGCGGAACTGGCAGAACCAAAAATAGGGTTCCGCCAGTGCATTTTCTGGGTAAACCTATTTTTGGCCCAACGGACAAGACGGAACCCAAAGTAGGGTTTCGCCTATGTTATCGATTGGTTCCGCCAATGCTCTGCAGAAACTAGTTTCAATTTTTCGAATTTTAACTTTCTCACAACTCCAAATCATCCCTTTTAGTTTAAAACTCACTCCTAATTAGTTTTTAAGTAAATTAGGATCATTCTTAGCAATACAAACCAATAGAAACCCATTTCCCGCCAAAAATCAAATACAACTATAACTAACCCAAGGAACCCTTCCCCATAAGGCAAGGAACCCTCCATAAGGTTCCTTGGTATCTGATGCGCGTGGATTGCAACACGCAACTACGTTTTACTCTCGAGGGACATCAGAGA
>LBNU01011196.1:31493-53423 GCA_014162995.1 Artemisia annua
CACTATACTACAACGGTCAGGTACACTGCCTGGTGGGGATTGCAAGCTTCTCGAGATCCCTCGAGAGGT
Source organism: Artemisia annua (assembly GCA_014162995.1). NCBI lineage: Eukaryota > Viridiplantae > Streptophyta > Magnoliopsida > Asterales > Asteraceae > Artemisia > Artemisia annua. The sequence goes on from LBNU01011196.1 coordinate 31,563, forward strand.
AAAACGTAGTGCGTGTTGCAATCCACGCGCATCAATAGACCAACATCTCAACAAAACCAATACACGACGCGTCGATCAGAAGTTGTGTTTTGAGAGTGACGCATTGTTGGGAGGTAAGAACGCGTCTTAAACGCCCTTGTTACACCCAGTCTTATAATTAAGCACTCACGTCTTTTATAAGGGATATTTGCTTTAAAACATATTAGGTACACAACTTGACGATGTAAAAAACTAGGCAAAAACGATTGCAAATATATGTTTATTACGTTGCATACATCTATAAAAAAATAAAAAAATAAAAAAAATTAAGAAAAACAACGATTTTCATAGCTTTTCATGATATATGTCATGAAAATGGACGAACCTTATCCATTACCTATTTATCGTACACACATTTTCACAAAAATTAGGTTTAGATTACAAATAAGTAGGTTTGTAACCCTTGTAATGCTCTATGCATTTCTATGTAATTTTCTTTGGCTAGCTTCTTGCTAGGCCTTTTTATAAACCGCGGTTTGAAAAGAAGTTTACAAATAAGAATGTATTATTATTAATGTACTAATTAGTTACATGTACTTTCGTTTGTTTGTTTCAATATATGGTCTCAAAAAGATATCACAGTTAGGTCACATATATTTAAGTCAAGAAACTTGCTTTCTCATATAGCATGAGAATGAAAAATCATCTATTACTCGGACGTAGCAACGAGATTTATAGCGGCATATATTTATAATCATATTCTGATTAAGTGTTTTGTGTAACGTTTTCCTAACTAAAGTATCACTATAACTATCTGCCGCTATAAAATTTCGTTGATATGCATGGGTAGTCGTCTAGTGATAATATACATATACATATACATATACACATACACAAATCATATACAAAACGTGTCAATTCAATGTTTCAGTTCAACTCAAAAGTCATCTATTAACTATACGTGTATCTCAAAACGTGTAAGCGTGTACGTAAGATTGGAAAGTATATGCATGCATATGCATGTAAACAATATTGGAAAGTATTAAATCAGTTGTAACCACCATGTATGTGCTTAACTATTTTTAACCTTTTTATTTTTTTATTCATTATTATTATTATTTTTAATGAGTTTTGAAGGGTAGAATGGCCGGGTATAGAACAAAATTAAGAGATTAAAAGTTTTTTAACCATGCTTTATAAGTAGTTAAGATATGTAATGTATAGTACTTCAAATAAGAGTTTCAATATCTCATAGACGTGTTTAAATATGCACATCTTGCTAACGTGTTATACTCCAAAAGTCACCAAAATAGGCTTGACACGTACGTAAATGCGTATGTTAATTTGGAACACCTTTTGAAGATTGATAATATGCGGAAAGAAAATTAAACAAAAACTTTCCGATAACTAGTTGGATAAGCACAACGATATTTTGTGTCATAAACCCTAATCAATACTCGTGTATGTATAGATTGTATGTACGTATATGTTGCAGAGAGTGCATTAATGGTGACGAGCATTTAATTTTAGACTGATGGGAGGGGAGGGGCCATAGACACCTACTTATACACGCATTGCGAATATATACACATGCAGATCGAGTCAGCAATGCATGTTGTTAAGTTGTTAAGTCCCGGGTGAAATGCGAAGTAACATCTCATTTATTCAAAAAAGATCGAGTATAACGTTATCAATAGATTTTGTAGCTGACTGGGTATTTGGGATATTCATTGTTGGATCCAAACAAAGTAGCATATAAGTTATGGCATATTGGACATTGAAATACAGTATTAATTTTCAAAGCAATTTAAATACTTTACACTCTGATATTTCATCCCTTTTTATTGCAGAATCTCGTAAATTACGAATAAATAAAAAGGTAAACCAAAATCAAAGTCGTCAATATAATATATCATGCATGACATAATAGTAATATGATGAATATGCGTATAAATAATCTCTGGTTGAAACTGAAGTTGTAGAAAGAAGCATTAGTCTCTTACTTAGGACTCTCGGCCACAACCAAAGTATCACATAAATAAGCATGTAATAAGTACGTTGAACATTATTGTACTTGCTTCATGTCGAGATTGGCTTAATCAAAGATCCCCAAAGTGTGTAAAGAACTTGGAATACATCTAAATACTTAAGTCATTTTTACCACGTGGTGGAACGGTAGATGGCATAATGAAATTGTATCAACGGATTCATTTACTTATTGCTACTCCTGGAAGAATATTAGACATCGCAATTTCAAGAACGTGCATATTGATAGATTATTAGATTTCACTACGTTTGTCATTGATGACCCATAACTGCTTATAACTTTAAACCAACCGGTCACTTTTGTGTAGGGATGGTAAAAGAATCCGGTACCCGATGGGGACCCGATCCGCAAACCCGATTTGACTGGGGAATCCCGAGTTGACCGGGGATGGGGAATCCCCGAAAAATGGAACCGGATGGGGATAACATAAATCCCCGAACCCGGCCCCGGCCCCGATCTTTCTAGTGTATAAGTATTTGCAATTTATATGTTATATCCATGCTCGATTATATGTATATGTATATATCTTTATAAGTACTGACATGTATTTTTATATGCATATGTGATATTCATAGAATCAAGCACCTTTAGAATTAGAAGTATAAGCACCAACTACATATTACTTAACTATTTTTTTTCCGAATACACACATATGTTACAAATTGTTTTTATATTATATTTGATGTTAGAATGCTTAGGATGCTTTAAAGTTGAATTGAGATTGTAATGAATCCAACTATGTGTGATGTACGCACATTGTTGAGACACTTTATGAGTCAAAATTCTTTATATTTTCGACGAATTGGTGGAATTTTTATGTTATTTCATAAGGATGGAAAAACCCCCAAATCCTCGCGGGGATCCCCTATCCCCATTGGGGACGGGGATGGGGATGTAAAGTAATTCCCCAATGGGGATGGGGACGGGGATGGGGATGGAGAGTGGAAACGGGGATGGGAATGGGAAATACAATCCCCGACATTTCCCGCCCCGTTGTCATCCCTACTTTTGTGTAGCTTGTTAAATCTTGAAGGTATAATGGTATAAAAATGCATCCAACTTCTTGTTTTTTGACTTTTATGTGTACTCAATTTTTAATTGTAATTTTGTATTTTAATGTTATTTATAGATAGAACAACTATTGTGTACGTGTGGGAAAAAAAAAAAGTTATTGTGATGAAATTAGTGTAAACTTATAATTTCCTAGGTCGCATAGTTCATAATATTAGAATATCTGTTTATGCTGTTTAAGATGAGATGGATTTGATTTAAGACAGCTAGAAATTTAGAATTGAAGAATATCTTGATTTAGAATTGTTGATCGAAGGTGAGGATGAAGATGGATTGAAGAAGATGAGAGGGGTAGACGATGAAAATAACTAAAGAGTAAAAGGTTTTAAATAATTAACGATACATCAATAATAATAATAATTAAAGTTCACTGTATTTAATAAAAAAATCAAAAGTTCAGGCCCTCTATAAAGCTCGACGAAAGTCCCTCTAATCATTTTTTTTGCACATTGGAGCTTCTTTCTATTGATGTATTCACCTTGTTATTGGGGTTCTTAACTAGATCCTCCGTGGCGTTGATGTAAATGCTATTATTGTTTGTGTTGGTGTGGTTGCTTGGAATATCGATGCTTATAGATGTTTTAGGCGTTGAAACCGTTCTTTTCAAAAGCAGATATCACGTCATTTGTCGTTTGTGTCTCTCCATCACTTTCGCCAAACTGGACGCAGTTTCGTCTTATATACATGACCCATGTTAATTTATCTTAAGTTAAAAATTTATATAATTACTGCATGTATTGTAAACTAAAGCATTATATTTGCTTGTTGATTAAGTAACATATATTAATTAATTAAATTATATAGTATAGTTACTACCACATGTTGATTATAAAGTAAGGTACATGTTTAAGTATGGCCTTTAAGTAGGAACGTAGGAACCCTGACGAGGCCGGGGATGAGTTGAACATGCCGCTGGTGCTACGGCTATTTGATCATTCTCTTCTACGACAATCAAGAATTTTTTGGAGGTCTAACAAAATCTAGAGCTGTTTTTTCAGCATTTCTCCTTTCTCAATGAATTCGCTTTCTTTATCCATGTAAAATTGATTCACCTTGTGGAGCTCCCGTCCGATTTCTCAAAAAACACCTTCACCTAATATCCGAGACAAGTCTTCTTAATTAGTTATATGTAATGGAAACAAGTAAGGCATCGAGTAAATAATTTGCTTTCACAACTTACATCTTCTTCCTTCGAGTACAAATGATTAAAAAGCTCGGTTTTATCATCTTCAAGATCAACATCACCACATGTTGTTCTGAGATAGTACTTTTAACCTTCAACATGACACGTGGAATATGTGGTTATAGCAATGGTACATAACTAGATTTGCTAAAAATATTTAGGGAAAGCAAAAAAACCGAAAAACCGAACCAAAAACAAAAAAACCGCCCCAAAAAATTGAACCAATTCTAAAATCAATGGCGCGGTTTTGGTTTTAAAAAAACTATATGTTTTGGTTTGGTTTTTGGGTTTTTATGAAAACTCAAACATAAAAAATCGAACAACCACATAATAATATTTCTAAAACTAATAAAAAAAATATGCATATTAGTTTTGATACAAGTAATCACAAAAACCCAAAAACTAAGAGACACATATATTAGATATTCGTAACAGATGTTTATTTAGCTATCACTACAATAAATTCGTAAAGTTGGTTTTCTTTATTTCATATATGTTCGAACATCTCATCTTTATATATATGTTATTTAATCTTATTATTTTCGACAAAATATTCAACTTACTTTTTAAGATTTCTTGATTTAGGCTGTGATGTTCAAAAACTATCCGTATTCAGATATCGTAAGGAATGTTTTGTAACGGTGCACACACCTATCATTTAATTTGTAAGAACTATGTTGTCACTAGTAGTTGATGATCTATGTTATAAGTTATAACATTTGCTTACTTTGCTTATAAACACTGCATCCATTTTGTTTACAAGGGGCGAGTGTTGATATTGTGAATGAAAAAAAAAAAAAAAAAAAAAAAGAAAAAAAAAGCAAGCTTTTACATAATCCTAAGTTAAGACTTAAGTCACAAATGTATAGTTGATTGTGTTAGCGTATTATTTTTAGTATATGCTCATTGTAAGGAAGTCTAGCCCACTTATTATACTTTATATTTTAATCTTGTATTATTCAAAAATCAATTAATCATTCACCTTAACATGGTATGACCGCCAAAGATCCAAAAACTTTCTAACCCTAACCGAACCTTTATAGTCGACATATTAATTTTTTTACCCTCCCTCTTAACTCAGTCGATCCTTCCTCTACCTTAAAACATCATGACTGGTCCATCTCCTACTCCTATTTTGTCCCTTGCTGATAAAGTGAAAATGCTAGGAGACAACTACACCGTTTAAGGGACAAGAGTTGTCAATTGCATTTGTGTAATTGCATCAAATTTCATTTTGAAAACTTAATGGAGAGGGGTACACAAGTCTATATATTAGTTTTTCGGTCTGAGAACCTTAGATATTTTTTTTTAATTGTAAACATGTTGGTGTCTAAATTAATAACTTAAATTTGCATGCATGTATATTTTTTTTATTACTGTGAGTCCATTTCATTAGCTTACTTGTCAATGAAGTAGATCGAGCTTCGAACTAAGATTAAACAAAGTTTTCCATTCACTGATCATGGTATTCAAAATTAAAGGTGTTTAATTTCTCGATAAGAGGCACCAAAAGAAACAAAAGAATATGTACATCAAAGAAGATACTAAATTAGTTTTTCGATCTTAAGCTTAGATCGACTAGCTATATTAAATTATTAATCCTCAAATTATAAACGTTTTGATACAAAATTTAAACCCGATCGCCACTATTTTGTTTTAAATTCTTCAAACTCAAAGTTAAAAGAAATGTCTCATATTATTATAGCGTCTAAAATGAAGGCTAATATGAACATTGTGTATCACGTCATAATCGGGTAACATACATATAGGTTATATCAGTACTATGCGTTCGAATCGTAAGTACAGTTTAGATAAGTTTTCATGACTTTATAGAAGCAAAATAGGTCATTCAAATTAGAAGTAAAATTAAAACAAAGTAACACATCTGAAACTGAATAGATCTAACCATTATTGCAAGAGATGTAACAAGTTTTACTATATGACTTGATCTGTTTGATTCGGGTTATAGTCATACTTATGGGAAACGGTGTACATTTTTATTAAAAAATCAGATTACAAGAACAATGATAATATTAACAGAGAGTAAATAACAGTAAATAAAATACAGACATAATGGAGTAGAAGCAGAAAACAGACACTATGAATGATAAGTAAATAATAAGCAGTAAACGACGAGGCTTGTGTTTAACACGATTCTCTTAAAACAGATTCGTCGTCTGTTTCCCAGGGTACAACGTCCAAAGCTGTTGTACGCCTGAAAGATCATGGAAATCTTGCGTGTTTCTGATCGAAGAGAATGCTGGAATTCGGCTGCTAGAGTTGCGTTATTCTGTATCTCTAAACGAATGATACTTGGCCAATATTTATACTAAAACCCTATCTTGTTCTCCAAGATTAATTATTTACCAAACTTCTTTAACAAATTTGTTAGAGGTTTAGGAGCTGCATTCGTGTCCGCAGGTCGCGCGGGCTCGCATGAGTTCAAAAGCTTCGAACCCATTTTGGCCTAGAAATCCCACAATCTGCACCCCCCTGCGCGCGCGCACGTAGGAGTGGGAGCATAGCTCACCTAAAAGAATTTGAAAGCAAATACCAAGACTTCCTTATAAACAAGCATTCACTTCTTGTTTTGGGCAATGTGGGATACATCCACTTTTCTATTTTTTGTGTTTCACGTGCCTCACTTTGAGATACGATATCTCATTCATTTCAACTCTATTTTTGACACATTTTAGCTCGTTGCAAAGCTCTCGTCAAGGAGAACGCAAAGCTACCAAGAAATATAAATATGTATAACATATACATATATTAAATAGTGTCCAAAAATTGCAAAAACTCCTTTTGCAAATGTAATAACCCACAAAATCTCATCACTATCATTCCCATTATAAATACCTATAGTAGGTATTTCACATGTAAGTTTTTTGCTTTTTATGTGCATTTATTACTTGCATGACTCTCTAAACCTGCCCACGTATCCACACAAGACAAATAACTCAACACTCACATCCTATAAACCCCTGGTATGTCAAGCATAAGATCACAACAACACCACAATAAGTAATTTACCAATCTAACACACTAAACTTACCACAGAACCCTAACCAACCCTAAATAAGCCCTAATTAGGTCTATGTGCTTACTGAACCCTATATGTTTAACTAAACTAGTTTGAAAGAGTCCAAGGCTTAAGTATGAGTTACCTTAGGAACATTAGGATACCTTAGGACCCTTAGGCACTAGTACAACCCATTAGAGCTTAGGTACAACTCCCTTAGACACAAAACCATAACTAGGTTATAACTTCCTGAAAACTAGGTCAAACCTTCCCAAATCTTTACCATAATCTACCACCACTTAGTATAAGCCCCTTAGGACTTAGGATTAGTTACTAAACACTCTTAGGAACCTAACTTAGGCACTAAACCTTAGGCAAAACCCTAAACTCACTCTAGGCAAAACTATGTCAAAACTAAACCTAAAACTTAGAACTAAACTACTATAGCACCTCTAAGCAACCAACCAAGCACCCTAGTACCTTCTCCTAACCTACCTAGCACCCTAGCACCTCTAAGCACCCACACAAGTAGGTGCATCACCTACTTGTGACCACCTTCAACCTCTCGACTCACCACCACCACAACCGGCCTAGGTAGCCCTCTAGCTACACCATAGCCCGTACTCATCACCTCCTAGACCTCCCACGACACCCTCTAGCTCTTCTTACTCACCCCTCCCCTTCCTCGACACCTCACCCCTTCTTTTCTTGCTCGCTACTCCAAACGAGCCTATAAAAGGCTTCGTACCCCTCCACACTTCAAACCATTCCATTTCCTCTCTTCACCTCAAACATTCAGCAGTATAGGATCCTTAGAAGACCTAGGAGTCAAGTGGTGTGAGTCTTATGGCCTTGTCGAGTTCATTTCTTGTCGAGAAACCCTAGAAACCCCTAAAACCCCTCGTTAACCCTCCCTAGTCACGTAAGCTTTTCCTTTTGATTTCTTTAGCTTTAGTTTAGTTCTAGGATAGTATTAGGATGCCTTAGATCACATAGGAACCCTTGACTAAGCCTTGGTCATAATCATAGGCTTGGTGAGAAGTTTGCAACAGATGCTGAAGCACTCCTTAGACAATCAGCACAAGCAGTCAGTGGAAACCAGGATTCTGCTGACAGTTCTACTGACAGTTCACCTGTTTCTCCTGACATCACCAAATCTGCTGACTATCCTGCTGCATATACTCCCATTCCTACCAAGGTGTCCACAGACTTTGGAGAACCATATACCAGATTTCCAAGTCCTTCAGATCTTGGTAATCACCAACCCAAAGCTGGCATCTTCACCTCATCTTCCTATGACAATGTTTTTGAACCAACAATGACCAATCTTGATACCACAATTGATGTCAACCCCAATGCAACAAAAAGGATCAACATTCTACATCCACAGGAAAATATTATTGGTGATCCTCAAGATCCTGTTAGAACTAGAAGCACAGTGAAACAAACTAAGTATGGAGAAGTTGCTTTTATTTCCTATGTCTCAAATCAACAAAGAGACAATCACACAGACTTTCAACATTGTCTGTTTGCTTGTTTCCTCTCTCAAATGGAACCAACCAGTGTCCCACAAGCTCTTGCAGATTCAAGTTGGCTTGAAGCAATGCAAGATGAAATGCTACAATTCAAGAATCAGCAAGTTTGGATATTGGTTCCTCTACCAGATGGGAAGTATGCAATTGGGACAAAATGGATTTTGAAGAATAAAAGGGATGCAAGGGGTATAGTGGTCAAAAACAAAGCAAGGTTGGTAGCTCAGGGGTTCAGGCAGGAAGAAGGGATAGATTATGATGAGGTTTTTGCACCAGTTGCTAGAGTTGAGGCCATTAGGATTTTCTTGGCCTATGCATCTTATATGGGCTTTATGGTTTATCAGATGGATGTGAAAGGTGCATTCTTATATGGTGAGATTGAAGAAGAAGTCTATGTCACTCAACCCAAAGGTTTTGAAGACCCAGATCATCCTGATTATGTTTATAAGGTTGTCAAAGCTCTTTATGGCCTCCATCAGGCACCAAGAGCTTGGTATGCTAGACTCTCAGCATTTCTGCTGAAGCATGGATACAGAAGGGGTGCCATTGACAAAACACTCTTCCTTAAGAAGAATTCCAGGGATATTATACTTGTGCAAGTTTATGTGGATGACATTATCTTTGGCTCCACTAATGAAGCTTGGTGCAGGGAATTTGAGAATTTAATGAAGGGTGAGTTTCAGATGAGTGCCATGGGGGAGCTTACTTTCTTTTTGGGTCTACAAGTTAAGCAGAAACCAGATGGTATATTTATTAGTCAAGATAAATATGTGAGGGACATTTTGAAGAAGTTTGGCATGGAAAGTATCAGAACTGCTACTACACCTTATGAAGCTCCTAAACCAAAGAACAACATTGAACCAGATCCTGCTGTGAATGTTCACTTATACAGATCCATGATTGGTTCATTGATGTATTTAACAGCTTCAAGGCCTGACATTACATTTGCTGTGAGTGCTTGTTCAAGGCATCAAGTTACACCACTTACTTCTCACTTGAATGCAGTCAAAAAGATCTTCAAGTACCTCAAAGGCCAACCTAACCTAGGTCTTTGGTACCCAAAAGAGTCCCCTTTCAAGTTGGAAGCATATAGTGATAGTGACTATGCTGGTGCAAATTTGGATAGAAGGTCCACAACTGGAGGTTGCCAATTTCTTGGAAGAAGATTGATTTCTTGGCAATGCAAGAAACAAACAATAGTTGCTACCTCATCTACTGAAGCAGAATATGTTGCTGCTGCCAATTGTTGTGGGCAGGTACTTTGGATACAGAATCAGTTGCTGGATTATGGGTTTAATTTCATGAACACCACAATCTTTATTGATAATCAAAGTACCATATGCATTGTTAAAAATCCAGTTTTTCACAATAGAACAAAGCATATTGAGATTAGGCACCACTTTATAAGAGATGCATATGAAAAACATTTGATAAAAGTGGTTAAGATTCACACAGATAATAATGTGGCAGATTTATTGACTAAAGCTTTTGATGGACCTAGGTTTCAACACTTAGTTGTCCACATTGGGATGGTTAACCCTTAAATGCAAAGTTTGAGGGGAGGCATAAGCCTCAGGGGAGGCATATGCCTCAGGGGAGGATTGATTGTTATTGTAAATATTGTATATTTTAGGTTGCTAACACTAACCATCTAATGTGTTTCTTAGCATATTAGTTTGTTTGTTTGGTTTGCTACTATGTGTCTGTTTTACAGAATACAGCTGTGTGTAGTTGCTGGTTTGGATTGTTTGGAACAAGGTCCTGTAAGCTAAAGTTTGTTTCTCCTGATGGAGTCATTGTTTCTACTGAAGAAGGATAAAAGTGATTCTCATTGTTCCTACTAAAGTAAATACAACTGATTCTCATTGTTTCTACTGACATGGAATACATGCGATGTTCATTATTTCTACTGAAGAGAAAGACAAGAAGTGCAATGAAAGATAAATTCAAGTCATTCATTCATTCAAGAAACAAGTTACAGCTTACAAACAACTTCAAGAGTTTTTAAAGACCATTCCTATACATATTCAACTACACAAATCCTAAAATCCTATCATCCATATTGCAAAAGCCTAGTGGATGTGCATGTCCAGTACGATGAAGAAGCTGAAGATGAAAATAGAAGGATGGATTGATGAAAACGATGATGAAGATGCTCAAGAACCTATGTGTTTGGTCTCTGGCAACATCACATCCTCAACTACTCCACCTTCCCCTTTCCTTTTTCTTCTCCTTTGCCTTCTTGAGCAGGAAGACCAATCACCACCTCTCGTGATTTTGGAAGTGGAGGGTTAGACTTCCTAGACCTTGCTTGTGGTCTCTCAGGTGTGGAAGGAGGAAGAAAGGAGGGATCTTCATATTCATCCTCGGAAGATTCCTCATCCGAGGTAAATAGAAAAGGAGAGACTAATTCTCTATCTGATACTGGGTAAGGAAGCAAGGGATGTGAGTCTTCAGAAGAATCCGACTCAGCAGAATTGGGGGCTTGACTTGGTTCCCCCATATCCTGCTTCTTCTTACTTTCTTGGTTCGTGGTTACTTGATGCATCCATGGTCGAGCAATGGGTGGAAAGTAAGTGTTCCAACCATCACTAGATGATGGTGATGAAGAGGAGGAGGTTAGATCAATGATTTCTGGTTTTGATGACATGGTTTTGGGATGGCAATTTTGGGGATATTGAGAAATTAGGGTTTGATGATTAATTTGGGGGTAAGTGATTTGTGAGAATTGTGATTTGGGAATAATTTATAAGCAGAGTCAAGGGATTGGGGTAATAAATGCGTAACGGATGGCAAAGTAAAACGCCAGATATTTACTGAAGATATTTTACCAAGTGAATATGCTGATTGACTTCTTTATCAGCAGATTGACCATTGATTCTGCTGAAGGTTTAACTTTGAATTTTGAAAGTTAATTTACACGTCAGATTTGGTCAACGATCTGTTGCGATATTTTTGACCATAACCGTGTAACTTCTATTTATAACCTAATTCACGTATCTTCGCCCAAATCAACTGATTCCCTCTTCAACCAATTTAAACCCATTATCCTTTACTCAATTCAGAACCAATTTTCACAATCTCTTCAAATGGCGACTCTACAACTTAAGAAGGATCAAAACAAAGTTGCTTTTCTGGGATAAGCAAAGGGATGTGAAGAGTATGATCCTATGGTTGAATTCTTGAAGCGTTCCAAGATTCATTATGCTTTGACACATTCTCCAAATGTGATATATGAATCATTGGTTAGGCAATTTTGGGCATCTGCAATCAAGAGGTCTGACACAGAGATAGTAGCAACTATTGATGGAGCAGAGTATGTGGTGACTGAATCGTTAATAAGGATACAATTACGTTTGGATGATGAAGGTGGTGTCTATCACTCCAACACTGAAGAAATACTTGCTGGGTTAAGAGAAGCTGGCTACCAAAGCACTGCAATTGACATGTGGCACAAGAATCAATTTTGCCGCGTGTGGAAATTTTTGGTGCACACATTACTTCAGTGCATAAGCAATAAATCAAGAGGATGGGATCAGTTCTCTACCCAATTGGGTTGTGGTATAGTATGTCTTTCAAAGGGTTTAACTTATAATTTTTCTAAGTTTATCTTTGATAATATGATTGAAAATATTCAAAGGAAAAAGCATAAGTTTCTAATGTACCCTAGGTTTTTACAGATAATTTTAGGCATAACAACCCAAGAAAGAACTTTTTGTCCCATAGGAGCACTCACAAAGAAAATTTTTGCTTCTATGAAAACTAATTGTGAAGGGGCAGTTCATCCTCTATTACCAGCTATGTTGCCACAAGGCAATAATGATGCTGGTGAGGGTAATGCTGCTGATGCTCCACCCTCTCCACATCCTGCTGATGATGGGAATCCATCATCTCCCAGTGTTGCTGCTGATGGTAATCCATCAGTTGCCACTGATGAGGGTCCCTCCATTACTGCTGAAGCATCAAATGCTTCTCCTGACCAGCCACCACCATCACCTATTTCACCCAGACCTCATACACCACCTATCTCTATTGCTCCTGATGAGCAAGTTCTTAAGGTTGAGGAGACTCTTCATTCTCTTGGTACACAAGTACCTTTACCTCTTGAACCTGAGTTTAATAGACTGCCCACACCTAGTCCTGATAGAGAGCCTATTAATGAAAATATTCCTGTTTTTGAGCCTATTTCTCCTGAAAGGCCCTATGATGCTCCCATTACCACTGAGCAATCTGTTGGTGGAGCTGAGGACCCTATTACTCTCACAACTGTGTATGAATTGCTTAACAGGAATAATAAAGAGGTAGCAGAGTTGAGAAAGGAGCTTGCAGATACCAAATCTTCTCTTGGTGCTGAAATTGAAGCTTTGAAAAATAAGGTTCAGGAGTTAGAAGCAAAACTTGGGCAAAAAAGGAAAAGAAACTTTGTGGTTGCTTCTGATGAAGAACAAGAGGAAAGGCAAATGGATTCTCTTGGATTGTTGGCTGAAGTGGCTCAAATGGCTGATGTTCCTTCTCCTAAAGCTGTTGAATCTTCAAAACAAAAGGAGACTATTAAGTTTAAGAGAAAGAGGCGTAGACAGTATTTGAACAAGGTGTCCATGGAGTCTTCTGGAGTACAAAGTGCTGTTGAGGATTTAAGTGCTGTTGTTGATGATCACATTGACACTGAGGTACCAACGGTGAATATTACCTCTGATATAAGTCAAGAAGCTTCAGTGCCAGCACAACCTTTGGCTACATCTTCAGAAGATCCTTCAGTAGTATTTGTTGCTGGGAGAAATGTTGTGTTGGACTCTAACATTGCTGGTTCTTCTACTCATGTTGAAGATTCTTCTCAACATATTTCTCCTGATGCACCTGCTGATGTTCCAATTGTGGATATCTCTCATGATGATTCTCCTAATGAGCTATTTACAAGGGTTCCTGATGTGGATCTTTCTGGCAAGGGAAAAGGTATTTTTGCTGAAGAAGATCTAGGTCAAGATTGTGTGACTGACATGGAAAGAACTGAGCAGGCAAGGATGCTGAAAGAGTATGAAGATCTCATGAAGAGTAAGGCATTGATCCAAAAGCTTACAGCTCAGTTTACTTCAAATTTGCCTCCTGAAAGACAAAGAGAATTGGATGCCCAATCAATTCATTTTACTGATGAGCAGTGGGATTCTTACACTATGCAAGCTGCTTCCAATCCAACTCTTGCTCAAAGCATTCTGGGAGCTGCTTTTGATAGTAACAATTTTGTTGCACAAATGATGGCCTTTGGACAACAAAAGAAAAAGGCTGCAGCTGACAAGAGAAAAGCTATTGCAGCTCAGAAGGCTAAAGCAAAAAGAGACAGACCACCTACTGAAGCACAAAAGAGAACTTACATGAGGAATGTGGTTTACAATCAGAGTGTAGCTCTTTATACTTCCGGTTTGTCAAAGAAGAAAGTCTGGAATTTGCCTGATGCTGAGCTGATACGGCTGTATAATTTGATTATGTAGCAAATTAAACCAGCTTCTCAAGTGAAACGGATTGCTGATGCTCTAGATGCTCCTAATGCCAAAAGATCCAAGATTGTTGAAACAGTTGATTCAACTGCTGATGGTGTGCAAACTACTAATGGTGTACAATCCACTGAAAGTCTACCATCTGCTGAAGCAAAGGGTGTGTCTTCCATTTCTACTGAGGAAGCATCTGCAAGTCAACCATCAGTTCTTCATGTTTCTTCTGAAGCCTCTATCATAGCTGTTTCTTCTGAAGCTTCACCAATAGCTGCTGATCATGATATGGATCCAAAGGAAAAGAAAAGTACAATTGAGGTTCCTTCTTCTGTATCTGCTGATCAAGGAAGATCATTTCTTTCCAACTATCATGCAGTCCTGGCTAAGAGAGCTGAACAAGAAGCTGCTAGAGCAAAAAGGGCTAGACAAGAGATGGACAAGTTGTATCAACAAGGTGTTTTTGCTTCAATTCCTTCTGGTTCTACATCTTCTATTCCTGCTGAAGATGTCTCTGGTGCATCTGGAAAGGTAGATCCTTCCTTTTCTATGGGGATATATGTACCTGGTAGGAGGAAGAAAAGGATGTCCTACAAGAGACATATTGCTCTTAGAAGATCTGTGAGGTTATCTAGGAAGTCAACCTCTCAGAAGCATAGATCTTCTAAGCATGTGGATATCAAGGCTGATAATGCTACATTTATCAAGATGGGGTCTTCTACAATCTTTCCAGAGGATTCTTATAGTGTGTTGACAGATTGGAAGGTGATTGATGGACATATCAACACTATTTATAGGCTTGATACATCTTCTATGGAGTTTACTTTCTTGAAAGATATACTTCATTTGGTGGATAGGCAGGATCTGAATACTCTTTATGCCTTTGTTTCACATTATTATGCATCTCATAAACCACAAGGAGCAGGGTTGTACTTATTGGGAGATCTTCAAGTTCTGTTTGATTCTCAGTCCCCAAATGGTACAGGGTATTCTATCTGGAAGAATTCTCATAAGTGGAAGGTTGATACATGGAGATTTTATCCTTATCCTAATGTGCATGTTGTTGAGACTAAGTGTGGGATGAGAGTTTGTATGTTTTCTGATCAGTATTATCCTTTGTCACCTAAACTGCTGAAAAGATTGCATAGAAGGAGATTGGAAGTTCCTCCTAATCCAGTGTCAAATGATCTCACACATGCTGAACAGTTGATTGGGTTGATCAAGTCTCAGATTATGCAACATCAGGCTTCTACTTGATTCTGGTATTCTATGTTGTATATTTTATTTCATTTCTTAGTAAAAAAAAAAGTAGTTATTAGATTTTTGTACTAACTTTCTGCAGGTTTGTTGTCAAATCACTTTGTTGATGGTTCTCAACTCACCAGATGTGACTTGTGTTCATCAAAGAGTTAGCTAGTCCAAAGGGTACAGCTTTGGTAAAGACATGAAAAATCTGTTGATAGCTGTAATAGTTTGCTCAAAACTATTAGGTACTCAGCTCACCCATGCTTCCAAGCTGAGAGTTGAATGGTTTTCAATTGACCATGGATTTTTCCTTTTGGATTCCAAATAATTGGCTAGCCCACAAGGATATGGCTTGTGGTAAAGGCTGTGGACAACCATATTTGGTAATCAATTCACCAAAGGTGATTTATTCAACCTAAGAATTGACTAGTCCTGAGAAAACGGCTACAGGTAAAGACAACTCAAATCCGTTTATAGTTGATGATTTACTAAAAATCATATGGTTATCAGTGTACCATAGTTTTCGAACTTAAACATTTGGCTACTCCAGTAGTGATGGCTATTGGTAAAGAGACATCAAATCCATTATTTTCAATGATTCACCTCTCACAGGAGTTAACACACATGGATGTGCTAAGAATAGTATGAAACTAATCAGTTTTGATGTACATTATGTCATTTGTTGCTGCAAAGATTTGGAGTTTCAAGTTTGGTCACTCATAGAGATGTGGATGTTTTGATTCTTTGCTGCTGTTGTTTGAATTCAATCCTCTTATTCTGACGTGTTAAGATCTATCAAGAATCTTGAACTTAACCAAGTCAAATTCAAGATTAGGGGAGGATTGTTGGGAATAATGCTAAGTGAGAATTCTGCTGATGAATTCTGCTGATGGATTCTGCTGAAGAGCTGGAATCTGCTGAAGTAGGTTTCTGCGGAAGAATAGTTTCTGCGGATATAGAATATACCGCGTATTTTGTAATTTAGTTAGGATATGCATGAGTTTTATTAGGAGAAGATAATGCATATCTTCTATAGTTTATAGAATATACGTTTCTTGTGAAACGGTTTAGGGTTAGGGTTCCTTGTCTATAAAAGGAACATATTATTATATTTTATGTAAGAGTTGGAAAAACAAGTTTTAGTTTTTATAAAAGATCCATAGAGGATCAAAGAGTTCTTAGTATTCTGTATTCTTACTTGTGTTTGTTTCCGCTTTATAATACAAGTATTAGAGACTTTCTATTAGTGTGTTTGTGATTACATAAACATTGCTAACGATTTACGAGTGCTCAAAGATCTATCAAGGTCTTTTTTTATTTTTTTTTTATTTTATATTTTATTTTATTTTTTACTAAGAAATGAAATAAAATATACAACATAGAATACCAGAATCAAGTAGAAGCCTGATGTTGCATAAGCTGAGACTTGATCAACCCAATCAACTGTTCAGCATGTGTGAGATCATTTGACACTGGATTAGGAGGAACTTCCAATCTCCTTCTAAGCAATCTTTTCAGCAGTTTAGGTGACAAAGGATAATGCTGATCAGAAAACATACAAACTCTCATCCCACACTTAGTCTCAACAACATGCACATTAGGATAAGGATAAAATCTCCATGTATCAACCTTCCACTTATGAGAATTCTTCCAAATAGAATACCCTGTACCATTTGGGGACTGAGAATCAAACAAAACTTGAAGATCTCCCAATAAGTACAACCCTGCTCCTTGTGGTTTATGAGATGCATAATAATGTGAAACAAAGGCATAAAGAGTATTCAGATCCTGCCTATCCACCAAATGAAGTATATCTTTCAAGAAAGTAAACTCCATAGAAGATGTATCAAGCCTATAAATAGTGTTGATCTGTCCATCAGTCACCTTCCAATCTGTCAACACACTATAAGAATCCTCTGGAAAGATTGTAGAAGACCCCATCTTGATAAATGTAGCATTATCAGCCTTGATATCCACATGCTTAGAAGATCTATGCTTCTGAGAGGTTGACTTCCTAGATAACCTCACAGATCTTCTAAGAGCAATATGTCTCTTGTAGGACATCCTTTTCTTCCTCCTACCAGGTACATATATCCCCATAGAAAAGGAAGGATCTACAACAACAACAACATCAGGATACGTGAGTAAGGTAGTCTAGTTTCCGAGTCACTTTTTACATCAATAAGATTTCCCTAAGCCCAGGTGAGTTTCGTAGCCTCACATCTTTTAACTTTTCACTCTAAATGCTTTACAAACCCTGTGAGGGGGATACGTGCTACTTGCTTTAATTTAAACCGAATACAAGTCTTTTTCTTTGGTTGTTGCACGAGTAAACTATCTGCCACCACTACATAACTAAAATTCACGAATCTAATCATTTGGGATATTTTACCCACGCGAACGCGAATATAGTTGATAGATCTATTGGAGTTTGACAACTCCCGTTGGTATTAACATCTTTCTGGATGGTACCAATAAGTACTATATTTGAACCCACTGAAGGATTAACTTTGGCAAGTTATCATTCCCATCCTCTCATTGTTGGGTCTGCAGCCCCCATGACCCGGATTGTTAACGTGTGGTTCATGAGCTTAGTGCAACATACCCCACTCTTGATAATTGTGCATGCATCACAATTATCACACACACACAACATTTTCCCAGATGGGTGTAACAACGGAGCCCAGGGAACTTGTATTCACTAACACTTAAACCTATGATTCTCACTCAACAATAGTGTTGACTTTTTAAGCATGTATCCTAGGTATATCACTATTACGGAGTTATGGCAGAAGGAGGCACTAAACTCGGAGGATTTTCACACCATTTATCATTCAAACCTAACATATCACCTAGACTTTGGGACCTCATCAATAGTAAAAGTATATTGTTTACTATAAAAACTCTGATAATTAAATGAATGATAACTAAATTTCTATAAACGTCTCTTTTCGAGTCGTTTTCTATTACTGTAACTGTGATTCCATGAAGTAATACCCCAACCCTAAATCCGCTGCGAACCGTGAAAATGGGGGTGTTACAGCAAATACCATTTTCCAACAATCCCCCACATGAATGGAGATCGGTCGAAAACACAAAAAAGTTTCAGTGAAATTTTTGCGGTTAAGTCCTACATAGGGTAGGTAGGTGTGACCCTTTGAACCTTCCCTTGTGAGATGCACTTAGTCTCCCAGATCTGAGTAGACGCGATGTTCTTGAACTCAACATCTGTTTACGCAGACGACAATACACACTCACACAATACTCTCCCTGACCTTGTCAAGTCCTCATAGTCGTATTCGTTATGGTCATGAATACTAGCCTGGTTCTGCAAGAGCTCTTAGGAATTGCGCCCCCCCACAATTCCCTTCGAAGCGACCCCACTTCTCTCTCACATAGGTGATTTCATCTTGAATCATTAAAATCATATGTTTTGTGATTTCATCTTGAATCATTATGCTTTATGATTTCATCCTGAATCATTAAAGCCATATGTTTAACCTCTCAACAAGTCACATTTGTTATAGGAATGGACTAGGAAGTTACAATATTTAAGTAACACCCCCACATTGACGTGACTTCCCCCACATTTCTATGATTAAGTTGTCCTATTGAACCCAGATCTTGGGATCTCCAGTCAACTGGGTTAGGTTTTCCTTCATAGAAACTCATTCCTTCAAGGGCTTTAGTCCCATTCCTTTAGAGACTTACTAACTAACTCTCTGCTTAAGCCTTTCGTAAGCAGATCCGCGATGTTATCCTTTGACCTCACATAGTCAATTGAGATAACTCCTATTGAGAGTAGTTGTCGTATCGAATTATGTCAACGACGGATATGTCTAGACTTTCCATTATACATTATGCTATGAGCTCTGCCAATTGCCGATTGACTATCACAATGTATACTAATGGCCGTTACCGGTTTAGGCCACCTTGGTATGTCCTCTACAAATTGTCGTAGCCATTCCGCATCTTGTCCGCATTTATCTAACGCGATAAATTCTGATTCCATCGTGGACTTAACTATAACAGTTTGCTTGGAAGACTTCCAAGATATAGCCGCCCCTCCTAGTGTAAACACATATCCGCTAGTCGATCTAGAATCCTTTATGTCAGATATCCAATTTGCATCACTGTATCCTTCTATAACAGTCCTTCTATAACAGCTGGATATCTTTCATAATGCAGTCCATAATCACGACTGTATCTCAAATAATGAAGTACCCTAGTCATAGCTCCCCAATGTGCATAACTTGGATTACTAGTATACCTACTTAGCCTGCTAACAGCATATGCTAAGTCAGGTCGGGTACTTGTCATTAAGTACATTAACATGCCAATAATTCTTGAATACTCTAATTGGGCAACACCTGCGCCTCTATTTTTAGATAGATGCTTACTAGTGTCAATTGGAGTTCTAGCTAGGCCGGAATCCCCTGCATTGTGAGTATTAAGAATTTTATCCACGTAATGTACTTGACTTAACACATGTAACACCCCCCAAAATTTAACGATAACAGCGGAAGACTTTATGGAGTATTACGTAGTGGATCTTAGTCATAATCATAGAAAACGACTCGATGAGGCGTTTTGAAAAGATACGTTTACCATTCAAAAGATCAAGTATTCGAAAACACAAGAGGTTTCATTGTTTGATATCACATGCCGTGCATGTTTATTTAAAAGCGAATGATAAAACATTTATTTTACACCCATGCCAGGTTTTATGCCCTACTCCGTGTCTTGAGTCCAGTTTAGTTTCCTGAGATAAACATGCTAAAAGTCAACTAAAAGTTGAGTGAAATTCATAGGTTTAAGTTTAAAAGTTGAACACAAGGTATAAGCGTTAATTGCATCGATTTACAATTAAACAAGTTAAAAATCAAGTTGATTATTGCATTAAGCTCATGACACGCAACGATTGACAGGCATCAAACATGATGTAAAGTATATAGTGCCCCCAGGATAGGTATTTGCCAGTAACCTATGAGTTTGTTTAAATAAAGTGCGCTTGAGTGGCTCATCCTAGCAGACTCAAACGGGGATTGTCAGTCCCGAATAGATCTACTCACAATTATTTACGTTCACTCGCAAGTGATTAAGGTTCATGATCGAGGGACATATGGCAATAGCTACTTAAGCAATAATAAAAGCAGGTATAGCATACTAAAAAGCTTGTGTTCGGTTTGTAGCATGTATCTCCCCACAAAAAGGGTTTAAAAGTTAAGAGTGGGCTATGAACTCACCTTGGTTGCTCGGTAGTGATAACAGGTATCGTAATTCAAACGATAGGTGGAAACGGCTTCAACACACAACCTAGATAATATATGGCAAGTCTTAGTGTTTGATAGTCTAAGTCTAGTTTAATCGCTATGACCGGTTATTAAGAAAACACGTGTTTGTTTAAATGTTTGACATTAAAAATCAAAGTTATATATAAATATAACTTGTGAGCATGTGATCGATCGTCGATGAATCGATGGGTGATAACGGGAGCGTAGTAGAAAACGAGGTTGGTGTTTGATAAAACGATATCGATGTTTAAGCTTTGGTTAATATATATATATATATATATATATATATATATATATATATATATATATATATATAGACAAAGGATCACGTGCGGATTTTTTTAATTCGTGCGGATGTACGGACAGATCTGGGCCGTCCATTCCAGATCTGATCTTGACTTTTTGTAAAAAAGTCAAGATCCAACGCAACCTTCAATCAATCAATTGACCATGAAAACGATTTTTTTAATTTTTTTCCTTTTCAGCGATCCTTAGTCTTGTTGTCTTCTTTACTTTTTTTATTTTTTCAGATTTTTCTAAGCACTTTTTTTGTTTTTGATCATGAGTTCTATTGTGATATTAACGATATTATGAATCCTACCGTGATATTAACGATATTTACTTAAAAAGTTACTTTGATATTAGTAAAAAAAACTTAATATCACTGTCTTTTTTATTACGATATTAAGAAAAGCTACGGCGATATAAAAAAAATTAACTTTGATATTTAGAAAGCATGATAATTACGGCGATATTAACAATTTTATTAAAAAAAAAAGTTATTGTGATTATAAGATTAACAATGATATTATAAGACATATGTTGATATTAACTTTTTATACATATAAAACCAACAGTGATACAAAAAAAAAAAGAAACGTTGATATTAGTAAAAATTTAATATCAATATTCATAAAAAAGTGATATTATTAAAAAAAAAAAAAAAAAAAAAAAAAAAAAAAAAAAAAAAAAAAAAAAAAAAAAAAAAAAAAATTTTTTAAAAAACCC
>LBNU01011196.1:58731-78074 GCA_014162995.1 Artemisia annua
GTTTCCATATTCAGAAAGTTTCCAAAATTAGCGAATTTCCAAAATTAGAAAGATTTCATCTTATGATTAAGTTTAAGTCATTAATTAATCATTATCATGGAATTAGGGCCAACTTTCCATATTTTAGGGTTTATAATGTAATTATTCCAAAGTTAAAGGTTCAAATTGTAAATATTACAATTTCCATATTTTATACAATTTAGTCCATAAGTAAACAATATTTACCATTTAATTCCTCAAGTTTTCAAATGTTGCAAATCAACCCTTAATTTATATTATTTCCAAATTAGGTCCTTATTAATATTTAATTTACAAATATAATATTTAATTCAAATTAGCACAATTAACCCTTAATTATCCAAATTTACACATTACACCCTTCAATACAAAATAAGTACAAAAATATTCTCATGTTTCCATAATTTTACAATTTTCACCCTTAATTTAATTTAATTAAAATCCGTATATATTATATATTAATTAACCATTTTAATCCTTTTTGTTACAAAATTCACACTTAACACCCTCATGATATATTTTATTTAATTCACCCCTGGTCTAATACACTCTACAAAAATAACCCTTCAGTTTATAAAATTACAAAACACCCCCTATACTTTTTTTAAAATCAATTTGGTTTACAATAAAATTCACAAACCCTAACCCTAAATTTTNGCTTATAATACGAAAAGGGTCCGGTTTGTTTATGATTTAAACCAAGGACCAAAAATTAAATCTGCCAAATTCAAGGGACCTGATGTGTACAATTTCAAAACTTCTACAAGGACCAATAATGGCCATATGTGAATAGTACCAAGACCAAAGATTGTAAAATTTCCTTTTTTATAAACCTAGGGGACCATTTACTGTAAATATTGGATTTTGGGACTAAACATGTAATTATCCCAACGTTATCAAAAAATGGTTTCCAAAATTTCTTTTATGATAGATATAAGGGATTTTGTGATAAATCCAAGTTTGAATACCCAGGGACTAATTTTTGCCATTTTTGAAAACTTTAAGGGCCTTTTTTGAATTGGATGGAAACTTTATCCAGGGACTAGAAATGATAAGTTTGACTCCCAGGACTAATATTGATTTTCATTTATTTTAAAACCTCAAGGACTAATTTGCCAAAGTGTGAAATTCAAAGGGGCTATTTTGTCATTTTTCAAACTTGAGGACCAAAGTTGTCATTTGTGATTTTAACTTTAAAGGATGTTCTTTTGACAACTGTGAATAAAAAGGACCTTTGATGTATTTTCTCATGTTTTGAATACCAGGGGACTAGTTTTTGCCATTTTGTGAAAGTTCAGGGACTGAAACTGGTCAATTTTGCCAACTTGACTGTTTTTTTATCAGTTTCAATCCTTTGTATTGAAAACACATAAAAACATGTTTTTGTGATATTTTATATATTTAGTATTTTCTGTGTGTTTCAGATGTTCTTGGAGTTCTAAATGTGATAAAAATGATGGAGTATTCACCACTCATCAATCCCCCACACTTAACTATTGCTAGTCCAGGCAATATTCATGAGATTAAGGGATTTCATCTCTTTACCAAAAGCCATACTTCTGGAGTAGCCAAGTGTTTAGGTTCAAGTAATGGTTACTTATTAATTTCCAAGTTATTTGATATGCATTACCTCTTATCTCATTGCTTTCAACGGATTTTGATTAAGTTCTTTTACCATAGAGTCTGTTGGGCTTCTGGACTAGCAACTTCTTGATGAATAGTCAACTCTTGGTGAAGCTGATTACCAATTATGGTTTTTTCCACTTGCCTTTACCAACAAGCCATAATCTTGTGGGCTAGCCAACTCTTCACTATAAATATGGTGAGCGATTTACCATACAATTTTTGGGCAAATTGGCAAGCCATCAACGGATTTGAGATATCCTTTACCAAGGAGGCCGGTTTGCTCCTGGATTGGCAGTCCTTTTGTTTTAGGGACAAGTGGACCTTGATTACCACAAAAAATAAATTTTATGGGCATTCTAAGTGGAAAAACCTTTAAATTTGATTCAAATGGGGGTGCTTGATTGGAACAATGTGTTTGAATCGTGAGGGAATCCCCCCCACACTTAGAATGGAATATTTTGCCCTCAATATTCAAAGCCACCGGGTATTTAACCAATACTTAGAACGTAAGGAAGTAAATAACACCCTTTATTGTTATTTACCAAACATTATTTTCATAAAGTTCTTTAAATAGAAGCTATCCACTATTTTAAAAGTGATTGATGATGATTTTTTTTTTTTTTTTTTTTTTAGATAATATAAATACATAATACATATGTACAACATAGGTGAACCTATGTTATGCTACTGTTTTTGATTCCCGAGTCGCTAGCTTGGACTCGACCCCGAATTGATTCTGTCCTTGGGGGAAACTCTGAACAACATGTGGGGTATTTTCCTCCACATAAAAGTGTTACACACGGGTGAAACCCATGGGTAAATTTGCTAACATTTTTGTTTCTCGAGTCATTAGCTTGACTCGATCCCGCAAAAATTTTATTAGGTCATTGGGAAGTTTGAAGAATCTGGGACAAACCATAGGTGGGTATATCCTCTCCAAAATTAGTGCTTAACCGATGGCATTCACTTTGAATCAGGTCTCATTTTGAGATAACTCAACGGTACCATATGGATAGACTTTGTAATAGGTGAATGGACCAGAACCAACGGGATTTTAGTTTTCCCGAGAAGATCTTAATCTTGAATTAAAAAGAAGGACTCTCATCACAACGCTTGAAACGCGGTTCTTGATTTTAGAGTCATGAATCTTCTTTTGGTCTTTTCTTTATAGATCAACAAGAGTTCTCGTATGCCTGATCACGTAGTTCATTTAATTTCATTCATTTGAACTTTACGGTGATCTCCCGTAGGTTGCAGGTCAAAGTTGCATGTTTCAGGGCCAATAGGCTTTGTGCTCTAAGTTCTATCGGAAGAATGACAAGCTTTCCGTACACAAGCTTGTAGGGCGTACACGCGATAGGTGTTTAAAGCTGTACGGAGGCCAGAGTGCATCATCCAATTTAATACTGGACCAGGATGCACGATTTATCTCCTACCGTCCCTTTCAGTATTCTTTTAATACCCCGATTTGAAACTTCTATTGGTCCACTGTTGTGGGTGGTACCAGTAGAAAGACGGTGAGTTACATTCTATTGTTTGATTCTTGCATTTTATATTATGTCTGTATCTTTTATCTATTGTATCTATTTCTGTATTGATTTGATGTATTGTGTGTGTCTGTTGCATATATCGTAGTGTCTGTGTTTATGTGATTGACAATAACTTCGTGGTCTTTCATTGTATGGGGGGAAAGTCGTATTCTCATGATAGATGATTACTGAACAGCCATGAGTATGTGATGAGTGAAATATTTCTTTCTCCCTCTCATAAGCAATGTCCATATACAATAGACACAACTTGAGCAATGTGCACAGGTGAATAATCTGTGATGTTGACAAACACAGACGAAAACATGGATATAGATTGTTGTATATATATTATAAACACCTTTGTTGGCGGTGTAGTTGGGGACTATGATGTCCCCAGTAGGTCCAGCATGGCAACCTTGAGAAATCACGGGTTTCCTGACCATATACACACCGCGGATGCTTGATCCGCACAGATTGAACACGGTATGGGCGTCCCAGAAGTAAGTGTTTAACATTTTAAAAGAATTTATTCTTCTGTTGGGCACGTGTCACCCTTTCAGCTATGGAAGTTACCCGCATGGTATTGCGAAATCAGAAACCATGGGGTGTAGAGTCTCCACGAAAGCAACCGACATTAGTTGTCTCGAGAGGAAGGTTTCATTTATTTCTTTTTCTCGTACACACTTGGGTGTGGTTCTGCTAATCCCGGGACAGTGATGATCAGAGCGTAGGTTCATCAGCTCCTTTTTCTATCACGTATCAATGATATCAAATTCTTGTAGGAGGAGAACCCAACGGAGCGAATCTCGGCTTTGCATCTTGTTTTTTGCAAAGAGATATTTCAGAGCCGAGTGATCCGTATACACTTACGCATTTGAGTCAATTATCAGAGTAAGGTCCGAAACTTCTAAAGAGCATACACCACGGCTAATAATTCTTTTTCCGTTTGGTGTAATGAGGTTTGAGCTTCAGTCGATTAGTTTGCTTCCATATTCAGAAAGTTTCAAAATTAGCGAATTTCCAAAATTAGAAAGATTTCATCTTATGATTAAGTTTAAGTCATTAATTAATCATTATCATGGAATTAGGGCCAACTTTCCATATTTTAGGGTTTATAATGTAATTATTCCAAAGTTAAAGGTTCAAATTGTAAATATTACAATTTCCATATTTTATACAATTTAGTCCATAAGTAAACAATATTTACCATTTAATTCCTCAAGTTTTCAAATGTTGCAAATCAACCCTTAATTTATATTATTTCCAAATTAGGTCCTTATTAATATTTAATTTACAAATATAATATTTAATTCAAATTAGCACAATTAACCCTTAATTATCCAAATTTACACATTACACCCTTCAATACAAAATAAGTACAAAAATATTCTCATGTTTCCATAATTTTACAATTTTCACCCTTAATTTAATTTAATTAAAATCCGTATATATTTATATATTAATTAACCATTTTAATCCTTTTTGTTACAAAATTCACACTTAACACCCTCATGATATATTTTATTCAATTCACACCTGGTCCAACACACTCTACAAAAATAACCCTTCAGTTTATAAAATTACAAAACACCTCCTATACTTTTTTTTTAAAATCAATTTGGTTTACAATAAAATTCACAAACCCTAAACCTAAATTTTTCCAATCATCACAACAACCTTAAACAACATTTATTACACCAATTCAAACACCAAAAACCCTAACCCTAGCCAATTCGATTTCCTTTTTCTTAATTAAACCCGATTACAAATAAATTCCAAAATATGTTTCCAGGTTTCAAAAATTATGAAAAATATTTTCTTAGGGTCTACTGATATATATAAGACCAGAATAAATTATATTCTAAGTTCCAAAAATTTTATTCCAGCCGATTCTTATTTTATTCCCTTTTTAGGGTTTTAAACATGTTTTAATCCAAACGATTTTTTTATCATGCATGGACAATTTTAACACGTTCTATAGAGTTAATAGGATGATAGAAAAATACGTTGATGAAAAATTAACGAAAGAAAATGAGTAGAATGATTTGTTGCACCCAATTATAATAAAAACGATCAAAACAAACCCAAACAATTGAACAACGATTCCACAAACTCCAAAACTATTTTTCCCAGCCTTCTTGCTTCCAAACACGTCCAATAAAATAACAAAGGGTTTCCAGAAAATTTATTTGCAGCCGGTTGAATTTTTGGAGGCGTTTTAGGGTATTTTTAGGTGTTTTGGAAATTATATTATGAGTGAGCCGTGTATTTGAGAGGTTAAGAGGATTATTAGGAGACATATAGAAGGAAACAAATTAATATTTTCGTGATTTGTGGGATTTACAATTCAATTTAGCCGAATTTTAGTTATACACAATCAATATAAATTGATTTTATAAATTAGGAAAGAAATCAAATATTTATCTAATAATTTCTTAGGTTGGTTAAATATATTACATAATTAATTATTTGATTTCTAATAAATATAAACTTAGGATATAGTTTTTAAGTAAGTTATGCACAAAATTTAAATAATATGGAACATTTAACATTTTATGTGATTTTTAAATTTAGGGGCATTTTGGTAATTTTACTTGCTTCAAAACTTTAGGTTTTACAATTCTTCCCCTCTAAAAAAAAATTCGTCCGCGAAATTGAAATGAAAAGATCAACGGAAAACGTACCAATTCACGAAGTGAAAAGAAAGTGATTAACTTGTTCGGCATAGTTTCTCCAAATAAATATTTAACAAACGGAAAAAGTTTCTCATGACTCGATCTGAAATAAATAGGACAGCCCCGGCTTTCCATGGAAAACAATTCTGATCCAACGAATACCAAAACGAACATGAAAATAGATGATAGTCGAAATCTCACAAAGAGATATATGAACATCAGATGAATCTGGAAAGAATACGGAAGTGAAACTAGATGATAGAAAACTTCACAAATCGAATCAAGTTCTAAACGAACTAAGGATCTTGCTAAAATCAGAGGAGCATATATCAAATCATCAGTCATACCAAAAGTTTCCTAAAGAGGTTGGTAACCTAATCGTATTAATGATTAACTGAGCATAAATCGGAGTATCGAATCATATCAGAATGTATAATGGGATAGGTAGGATAACCGCACGGATAGAATGAATCTAAGGACTAATGTTTCATGAACCAAAGCTTCCTTAATGCCAACACCTCTAACTCTTCTGTATGGAAACATCATACGAGACACACATATTCCTGTCTAAACTTTCAAACTCCCTCTTCCACAATGATAACAAATCCATCAGTCATTGTAATCAACTCCAAACATTCAATGAGCGGCTTCTCGACTTAATTCAACCGAAGGTGTTCTACATTTCCGTTAATACACTATCTGAAAGGACAAACTTTGTCACTTGTATGCCATTGATCTTAATGAGCAAACACAATCAGACCACATACCTGTCAACTTCCTGCTCAACACTTCTTCCAAGTTCGAATAGTTGTTCTGCTTATCCATCAGTCTGTCGGTGAAAAGCATTCCTACACTTGAGTCTGGTCCCTCAAGCCTTCAGTGGTTCTCCTTGGTATTGTGCGGTAGCAACACAAATCTCTGACACGATCACTGCAGGTGCGCTAAGTAATTGAGAATTCTTCTGCCGGAGGATTTATGCCAACTTGCTAACCGAATACACATTCTAAGAGGCAAAAGTGAGCTAACTAACTCTACCATAACTCAAATTATGTCATTCTTTTTAAGTGTGCGTGGAGATTTCGTTACCAGGTTCATAAAAATTTCTAATCCGACTTCTAAGTCGGAAAGTCTACAAGTTAAAGGGACTCCCTTGCATGCTGACGATCAATCTTGACTTGTTAACATACTAAGCACATCGTCACTAATGTGATCACAACCAGTTTCATGCCATTCCATCTGAAAATTCTGCTTAGATCCCTTGTACATCTTAGTACAACTAAGAGGGATAGAGAAGGTAAAACTGTGCCTCAATCATAACAACTTCTCTCCAGTCTTTTAACACAGATCATAGTTCGCCATCTTGCTCCTGAGCTTCTAAAATTTGTAATTGGATTCAACCTTCATGTTCGCCATGACTCAACTTCCCTGAGTTCTAAGTCTTGATTTTCTTAAGCTCAATCTCCAAGACAAACCGAAACTTCAAATTTCTTCCTAAATGCATCTGCCAGCAAACTTACCTTGTAAGATATGTCTTCCAATCTTAAAACCACATTGCCACCAATTTCAAGTCATGCATTGAATAATTCTCCTCAAACGATTCTAACCGTCTTGATGCGTAAGCAATAACCTCCCCGTGCTGCATCATGGCATAACCAAGTCTCTTCTTGAAATGTCCCAAAATTGGTACTACCTGAAAGTATGGAAGTTGAAGCTAATTTCTAGTTCAGCTTTTTCAAAACTCTGTTCTCATCCAAACTAAGCTTCTCTTCCTTACTCATAAAATTCCTCAACGGTAACACAAGTCGTGAATATCTTCCAACCAATATCATGCTTCCAGAATATACAAATGATCCTCATATTTCCACATAATACGAAAATGATTCTCATGTTTCTTAATTGTCTCTGAATGTACCAAGATGTCATACTATGACAACTTTGTCTAAGTACTCACGAAAACACGATTCATCACGTCCATAAAATAGTCAAAGCATCAGCTAATACTATTAGCATCATTAATTATCATAGAGGCCATTACAAATACGAAAGGAAATTCTAAAAATACTTCAAGCCATAAATCCATCTAAAGGAAAAAAAATCGCGTACTAAAATTGATCTGATGCATCGTCGATTCAAGGTAGGGAATAATGGTTTCTAACAGAAATACGGTTCAGCTTTCAGAAGTCAATACAAGTCTCCTGCTCTCATCCTTCTTCATTGCGAAAAAAAACTGAAGCACTCAAAAGAGATACACTAAGACAAACAAACCATTTCATAGCTTTTGGTTGCCACTCCTCCAGTTCTCTCAATTTGGCTGGTGCTGTTCAATATGGAGTTTCAAAACCAGGCAAAACATCGTTCTTATACGAATAGGGTTCTGTCTCATCAGACTTTTACTATTCTCAGGCATTTCTCAAAGATATCCCATGATCCCCATAAGTTCAAGTTATATGATGTAATTATTATTACGTTGGCCAGGCGTCATAATACTTGCATCATATAAACATGCCTTTATGGAAATCATATTCAACCTCGAGTCGTGACTAAACAATCTCTTAGTGCTAGGTCAAAGCAAATTCACAACCTGGTGTAAATCTTGGTGGTTCATTCAGGGGTTACATCGGAAAATTCGGACTGCCAATTGACTCTCAAGTGAGATTCATCCCATGGAAACAAGAATAGATGCTAGGAAAAATTCACAACTGCGAAAGTAACGCACGAGTTTCCAGGGTGGTAAGGATAACAAAAGTTTAACAATCGGGAATCATGGTAAAAATAAATCAGAGTGGTTCAAATGCCAAAGGTGAGACATAGTATGACAGTAGTTAGCATCTTGATGCCCGGTCAACTAATCCATACCAGAATAACGTCAAGGTTAACTTTCCAAGGAAAGACAGATCAACATAGCGAATCTTATCATTCATAAATGAGGGAGACATTCCTATTATCGTGGTTAATCACCACAAGATTTCTCATAGGAATAGAATGGATAAGGCAAAAATCTAGCAGTGTAGGGAAAAACTTAAATATGCTTATCGAAAGCAAGAGATTTCACAAAGTGTGTCAAATACATCATGATCATAGAAATTCTCAGAATGATCGAAGAGACATCTAAATGGTTAAACAATGAAACAGATGTTGAAATCAAAAGAGGATGAAGCTTATGTAGTGTCAAACATTACCGCAGCATTCACAGCTCATTCTAAACTTACTTGGTCACTAATCTCATGTTATGCAAAATAATGAGTTTCAAATCTCCGGGAGGAGAAATTCTTAAAAGGCTAAAAGCAAAGCACGAATCAGAGTGATGCGGAAGCAAGGATACTTAAACAAATGCCTTATAGTCTACCCAATCCTCACCGGTCATAACTTAAGTTTCAGAGTGGAAATCCTAAAGCAAGTTCTCAAATGTTGTTTCATAACTCCTATGGTGCAAAACCTAGTGGGCCTAATACTCACAGGTCATAGCCTAAGCTCTACGGGTTTCGAATCCGCCGATCAAACCTGGGCTCTGATACTATAATTGTAACACCCCAACCCGAAAAGGGCTAAAGTGTAACATTATGGGGTCAAATCAGAACATAAGCAAGCGGAATACATTAATAATACAAGGTTCACAAAACAGTTCTAAACAAAAGATAATGGACTAATTCTAAGCATTACAACTTCCAAATTAATTACAAGCTAAGAACCAAGAAGGAAATCTATAAGTCTATCTCCAATCCATGGGGAGCTATCAACAGTGTAGTCCACTAAGAACTCCTAAGCACTCTTCGCCCAACCCAGCTTCCTTCAAAAAACCTGCCGCAGGAAAAGAAATGCGTCTGAGCTTAAAAAGCCTAGTGAACAGATATAAACAAATGAAAACTAATAACAAAAGGAAAACGAAGGTGAATACGACATAGGTCCAAGCGAACCTGTTGAGATAGAAATCAAGAATATGGAAACATGGAATATGATCAAAGGAAATACGGATAATGGATATCAAACAATCAACGAAATGAAATGAGTCATAAGTGTAAGCAAAAGAAAATAAGCAAGCACAAGTTAATCACATTAGAGATGACAAGATAATAAGAATCATAGAGAATTAGAACAAATAGGAATGCCCAACAATATATATATATATATACTAAATGTACATAGGAGTCATGACCTCAACTGTACCAAATGTGAAAGGGGTGTATTGCACACACACCAAATATTACTAAACAAAGTACCTAGGATGCATCCATACGCCCCCTGCAAAACAAATATATATGCACAAAGCTCAAGGCTAAGTAAGCATATACAATAATAAATATAGGCCTGAATAGCTAGCTTAAAGAGAACGTTGTGGACTAAAACCCACCTCCACAGATAGTGTCAATACCACTGGTGCATCAGTGGCAAGGCCATGGTCTCCCCATGACTGGCTAATAATTCTAAACACATAATGGCAAAACATATAATGGGCATAGAACTAGGAAATGCTATAGAAAAGAAGTATAGCATGCAAACGAATATCAAGTTCATATCAATTTCAAGTATCAACAAATATGAATCATACGAAGGGAACATAGCAATGGCTTAACTGAAGGGATCATAATCAAAGCAATAAACAAAAGAGAGAAGGATGGCCTTTACTAAAGAGGCAGAATATCTGTACCTCGAAATCAAATGCAGAAATGAAACAAAGAACGAGAAGGGAAGGCGGATCACTCCTTCTTCACACGATCTACATAATAAAGGTTTACATATTACTTAACTGCTCATTAAACGCTTAACTTATTTTAGGTTGTCAAAATTAGGGTTTACATATGATAAGTGTTTCTAGATTAGATTTATGGTTTCTTCTGTACAAAATTAGAAGCATTAGGTTAAGATTACCAAATTAGGGTTTTAAGTTTACTTTCCAAAAATAGACTTTCCATAAATAGAACTTTCCAAAAATAGTAACTTTCCAATTTTAGTAGTTTTATTTAAATTAGGTAACTTTCTATTTTTAGCAGGTTCCCATATTTAGTAAGTTTCCATATTCAGAAAGTTTCCAAAATTAGCGAATTTCCAAAATTAGAAAGATTTCATCTTATGATTAAGTTTAAGTCATTAATTAATCATTATCATGGAATTAGGGCCAACTTTCCATATTTTAGGGTTTATAATGTAATTATTCCAAAGTTAAAGGTTCAAATTGTAAATATTACAATTTCCATATTTTATACAATTTAGTCCATAAGTAAACAATATTTACCATTTAATTCCTCAAGTTTTCAAATGTTGCAAATCAACCCTTAATTTATATTATTTCCAAATTAGGTCCTTATTAATATTTAATTTACAAATATAATATTTAATTCAAATTAGCACAATTAACCCTTAATTATCCAAATTTACACATTACACCCTTCAATACAAAATAAGTACAAAAATATCCTCATGTTTCCATAATTTTACAATTTTCACCCTTAATTTAATTTAATTAAAATCCGTATATATTATATATTAATTAACCATTTTAATCCTTTTTGTTACAAAATTCACACTTAACACCCTCATGATATATTTTATTTAATTCACCCCTGGTCTAATACACTCTACAAAAATAACCCTTCAGTTTATAAAATTACAAAACACCCCCTATACTTTTTTTAAAATCAATTTGGTTTACAATAAAATTCACAAACCCTAACCCTAAATTTTTCCAATCATCACAACAACCTTAAACAACATTTATTACACCATACCAAAAACCCTAACCCTAGCCAATTAGATTTCCTTTTCTTTTATTTCCTTTTTCTTAATTATACTCGATAAAAATAAATTCCAAAATATGTTTCCATGTTTCAAAAATTATGAAAACTATTTTCTTAGGGTCTAATGATATATATAAGACCAGAATAAATTATATTCGAAGTTCCAAAAATTTTATTCCAACCAATTCTTATTTTATTCCCTTTTTAGGGTTTTAAACATGTTTTAATCCAAACCATTTTTTTATCATGCATTGACAATTTTCAAATGTTCTATAGAGTTTATAGGATGATAGAAAAATACCTTGATGAAGAATTAACAAAAGAAAATGAGTAGAATGATTTGTTGCACCCGATTATAATAAAAACGATTAAAACAAACCCAAACAATTGAACAACGATTCCACAAACTCCAAAACTATTTTTCCCAGCCTTCTTGCTTCCAAAAACGTCCAATAAAATAACAAAGGGTTTCCAGAAAATTTATTTGCAGCCGACTGAATTTTCGGAGGCGTTTTAGGGTATTTTTAGGTGTTTTGGAAATTATATTATGAGTGAGCCGTATATTTGAGAGGTTAAGAGGATTATTAGGAGACATATAGAAGGAAACAATTTAATATTTTCGTGATTTGTGGGATTTACAATTCAATTTAGCCGAATTTTAGTGATACACAATCAATATAAATTGATTTTATAAATTAGAAAAGAAATCAAATATTTATCTAATAATTTCTTAGGTTGGTTAAATATATTACATAATTAATTATTTGATTTCTAATAAATATAAACTTAGGATATAGTTTTTAATTAAGTTATGCACAAAATTTAAATAATATGGAACATTTAGCATTTTATGTGATTTTTAAATTTAGGGGCATTTTGGTAATTTTACTTGCTTCAAAACTTTAGGTTTTACATCGTTGGTATGCATGGGGTTTATATAGGATGTGAAAAACGTGTATAATGATGGATAATGATGATCTTAGGACATGAATAGGAGGAGAATAGTAGAGTAGGAAATTGAATCGTCCTTGTGAGACCTCGTACCAAAAGAATGAAAACAAAAGTTCCATATGTTGCGTTGAGAGTTTTTGTTGGTATTAAGGAAGTCAATTCTCCTCAAATGCAACGTGGTCAATTGTTGATTCATCATTAACATTGAGTCAAGAGAATGAATAGGGTAGTAGTTGCAAAATTCGTCGTTGGTGGTGTTTTGCCGAGAAGAAGAAAACAAGAAACATCATTGTGATTTGTCTTGGCTTCGTTTGTGAGTATTTGAGGGTCAACGCCATAACAAAAACATGTTATAATCTTGGTTAATAATCAGTGGAAGTGAGTTGAGTGCAAAATATACACGTTGTATATAGACACTCAAGTTTTGTAAATGTGTGAAGAATGAGTTTGGAGCTTAACTTTGATCGATTTTGGACAAGTAAACGAGCTCGGTTTTGAAAATGGTTTGGCCCTCGTGATTCTCAGTAGCTAGGTGAATTAGAGAGTGCAAAAATATATAAGTGTTGTTAAGGAAATTAGTGAAATAAATGGCCAAAGTAAACGGGTGTTGGGATGGTTTTATCGAAATTATATAAAGGGTTTTTGGGCTCATTTTAGTGATGGGCTTGTGTGTGTGCATTCCTAGGTAAACGGTAATCACAATACTCGTTGTGATAGCATAGCATAATAAAAAAAAATTGTTACCGGTTAAAATGGTTATTAATTAACGTGATGATTTCTGAAATCATAGTTTTTAGCATATTATTATTCCGGAAAATTACGAGAGGCTACAGTACCTACCCCTTACATTGAATTCCGTCCCGGAATTCAAGTCTGAAAGGGTCGTCAGGGGTGTCTACGGGAAGAGGTGTGGGTATTTGGCACGAATTTGATCTTCGCGTTCCCAAGTATACTCTGGTCCTCACTTAGAGTCCCAGCGAACCTTGACAATGGGAATGCGGTGGTGTTTCAGTTGTTTGATCTCTCTGTCCATGATTTCCATGGGTTCTTCCGTGAAGAAAAATTTATCATCGAGTCGGATCTCTTTCAGAGGATGACGAGGGATTCGTCGGATAGGCATTTCTTAAGGTTCAAAATATGAAAGGTGTCGTGAACTCGGCTAAGTTCCTCGGGTAGCTCGAGCTTGTATACCACTGGTCCTATCCTTTCCAGGATTTTGAATGGACCAATGTACCTAGGGTTCAGTTTTCCACGTTTACCGAATCATACCATTCCTTTCTAAGGAGATACTTTCAGCATGACTCTGTCACCAACGTGGAACTCTATAGGTTTCCATCTTACGTCGGCATAGCTTTTCTGTCAGTCTCTGGCTGCTTGCAGACGTTGTTTGATCTTGACGATCTTTTCTGTTGTCTCGTGAACGAGATCGGGTCCAGTAAGTTGTACATCTCCAACTTCGGCCCAACAAACATGTGATCGGCACTTTCGACCATAAAGTGCTTTGAAGGGTGTTGCCTCAATGCTAGCATGATAACTGTTGTTGTAGGAAAATTCCGCTAAAGGTAAGTGTCTATCTCAACCTTTACCGAAATCGATGACACACGCTCGGAGCATGTCCTTTAGAGTTTGGATGGTTCTCTCACTTTGACCATCGGTTTGTGGGTGATAAGTTGTACTCATATCTAATTTGGTTCCCAAGGGTTTTTGCAAAGACTTCCAAAAATGAGATGCGAAACGACTATCACGATCTGAGATGATTGAAATCGGCACTCCATGTCGGGAAACTATTTCCTTGAGATATAGTTGAGCGAGTGTATTCATGTCGTCGGTTTCTCTGATCGGTAAGAAGTGGGCGGATTTGGTGAGTCGGTCGACGATGACCCAGATTGTGTGCAATCCGGTGGAGGTTTTGGGTAGCTTGGTAATGAAGTCCATAGTGATGCGTTCCCATTTTCATACGGGAAGCACGGGTTAAATGAGTAATCCTGACGGTTTCTGACATTCCGCCTTTACTCTCGAGCAGGTCAAACATTTCCCGACATACTCAGCAATGTCGGCCTTCATGTTTGGCCACCAGTACAGTTTCTTGATGTCCTGGTACATCTTGTCAGAGCCTGGGTGGATGGAGTACTTGGATTTGTGAGATTCGTGCATAATGAGATCGCGAATGCCTCTGAAGAGAGGGACTCAGCTTCTGTCTTTGAAACAGAGCGTTCCATCTTCTCTCTTAACAAAACCATTCTTGTTCTCCGGCATGCCGTAAATCTTTTCGTTAGGTCGATTCTCTTCCTTCAGAGCTTCGGATTGAGCGGCGAGTATTAGGGAGGGAAGGGGTGAATGAATGGTCATGCCTAATGACCTGACCCTAAGAGGCTTAAGTCGTTCCTTCCGACTTAAAGCGTCTGCCACGATGTTGGCTTTTCCTGGGTGATAACAGATTTCATAGTCGTAGTCACTCAGTAATTCTAACCAGCGACGTTGCCTCATGTTCAGTTTGTTCTGATCTAGGATGTGTTGGAGGCTCTTATGGTCGGTGAATATGGTACACTTGGTGCCATAAAGGTAGTGTCTCCATAACTTAAGGGCGAATACTACTGTTCCTAATTCTAAGTCGTGAGTTGTGTAATTCTCCTCATGTTTCTTCAGTTGTCGGGAGGCGTAAGCTATTACTTTGCTTCTTTGCATCAGCAGAACATCTAAACCGTGATATGAAGCATCGCAGTACACTACGAAATCTTCGCTTCCTTCCGGTAGGGCTAGTATGGGTGCTTCACAAAGCTTTTGCTTTAACAGCTGGAAATCTAATTCCTCTGCTTCTCCCCAGACATACTTCTTGTTCTTTTCGGTTAGTTCGGTCAAAGGCTTTGAGATTTTCGAGAAACCTTCTATAAATCTCCTGTAGTATCCGGCAAGACCTAAGAATTGGCGTATCTCCATGGCGCTTGTAGGAGATGCCCAACCTTTTATGGCCTCTATCTTCGCGGCATCTACGTGAATACCTTGACTATTAATGACGTGCCCAAGAAATTGTACAGTTCGAATCCAACAGTCGCATTTGGAGAACTTAGCATACAATTTCTCCTCTTTGAATAAACCCAAGATGATCCTCAGATGATCGGCGTGTTCCTTCTCGTCGCGAGAGTAGATTAGAATATCGTCTATGAACACTATTACGAATTTATCCAAGTAAGGTCTATGAATACCGCGGGTGCATTTGTTAAACCGAATGGCATCACTTGAAATTCATAATGTCCGTAACGCGTTCTAAATGCGGTTTTAGGAATGTCCTCCTCTCGGACTCTCAACTGATGGTATCCGGACCTTAGGTCGATCTTCGAGTAAACACTCGACCCTTGTAGTTGGTCAAACAAGTCGTCGATCTGATAACATCAAATAACTCTGATATTTAAGTGTCAATTTCCCCTCATATTGGGTCATTTTAGCTTATTATTGTCTATTATGTAGTCTTATTGCTTCATATTTTGTTTCAGGACTATTGATGGGGTATGGAGCAACAAATGGATGAAGTTGGACTCAAGACAAGACTTAAGCCTATCATTACAAGAAGACTACGGCGTAACTAAGTAATGAAGTTACGCCGTAACAATATTATGACGTGGAATTATCTATAACTTGATGATTACGGCGTAACTAAGTGATGAGGTTACGCCGTAACCCTATGATGACGTGGAATTATCCAAATGTTGAAGACTACGTCGTAACTAGTAACAATGTTACGACGTATTGAAGAGTCCGTGGCTAACTGGGAGAACTTATTGAAGAATACGGCGTAGCACTACTTATCATCTACGACGTAATTGAGATTACGACGTAACATTTCATCCAACTACGCCGTAACGATGCTCACGGATAAGATCAATTGAAGATATCAAGAGCTATGGCGTAACTAGTAATAGCGTTACGCCGTAGCAGTTTCCTGGCCTATATATACCAGCCGATTTTGCCACTTTGAGATCATCTCCCCTTTCCCAAACCTCTCTAGTGTTTGGGGAGAGCACCACCAGAAGAAGATGACGGAGTTAGGAGCTAGAAGATGAAAGCTCTCGTCTACATTAATCATTTGTATTCGAGTTTGGATTCTCTTACGATTTCCCTTAATCATTTGATGAATACTTATTATTAATTCAAGTTCTATTCAGTTATTTGTTTTCTTTTATTGCTTCGTAGAGATATCTTCTTTGTCAATTCACATGAACTAGTTTCGGTAGTATTATATGCTTGTTTGTATCTGTTACGCTAGCTTAAACTGAATTAAGACCCCAGTTTAGTTAGTAGGCTAGAAGAATTGACCATAGGACACTAGCCTGATGGATTGCAAGGAAATGGGAGGGATGACAACTGACCATACTGCCTTGTGTGAGAATTGACCATAGGACCACCTTACAAGCGGAGGTACTTAAGAAGTTAGAGAGATTTAAGATGTCGAAAGGCCGGATCTCTACCGAATGTGATCTATTAGATTTGGCGCTTAATGACTCAACCAAATATCCAACCTCGGCTTACTACATGGGATGCGCCATGGTTCCTGAGGCGATAGGAAAGAAAGATAGACTAGGATGACCTTACCCTGCAATTCTTAGTGATATTTATGCCACTGTACGATGTTTACGATCTTGAACTATAACCTGAATTACTTGGATTAAAGTTTTATCTCTTCCTTCTTTCTCTTGATTCTATTCTGTGATGTGCATTGTGACGAATGTTATTCAATACTATTACCTCATTATTATCTTTTACCACATAACATGCTTTGATCTCTTTCACAACAGCTCTTAGGGACGACACTCGGATTTACCTAGGCTCTACTACATACGACCGGGTACCCTGCCCGTTAGTATGTGTTTATCCTTGTACGTCTTAGTTTATAAATGTAAAACAGGATGAAAATACGCATCAAGTTTTTGGCGCCGCTGCCGGGGAGCAGTTTAGTTGAAAGATTTTAAGGTATGTTTATGTTTGACAACATTATGAGACGTCTACACCTTTCCAGGTATGAAATTCGTTCTCTCGTATTACAATTCAATATTTTCTCACAGTCACAGAAGCAACTACGCCATAGCTATCAATCATTTCTCTAACTACGGCGTAGCTAATATTAACACTACGCCGTAAGGATAGATTACGACGTAATCAGATTCACACATACGACATAGGTCCAACCCAATTCATATTTTAACCTACGAAGATCCTTTATAAGAATTTTACCTATGCATATTTACTCCCACTCCTGCAACCATTTTTATCTCTTTATTTTCACCTTTCTTGACCTACTATGGCAGGTATAATTTTTCTGGATATCTTAAGTCGTTGCCTAATTATTTTATCAAAGTTTTTAGAGTTACGACGTAACTATTTATGATATTACGCCGTAAATTACCTAAATTTTTTTTAATTGTCTTTTCTCAGATCAGGGCAATAAAAATGTGAATCGGCAATTGGGTACAATGGATCCTCCGCTGGAGACGTTTGAGGTTCCTGATGACCTCTTTTGTACGCATGATCCATTCTTTTTAAAGTACGACAAGGAAGTTTCGTCTGATGAATGCAGCACTTCCTTTGGGGAAGATAGCGATACTGAGGAGCCTATTATTAAGCAATTAGATGATGAAGTGGGACCGTTAAAAGTCACTGGAATACTCCATTGTTGTAAACCTATAGGGGTTATTAAGGACAAGGTTAAGATAATTATTCCATCATGTAATCCTCTCATAAATAAATATAACGGAGGAGGTAAGGAACAAGTGAACAAATTGACAACTGGAGCTCGAGTTTGGTGGTATTTTAAGGATTCGAGGATAATTAAGGATGCATGGTTAAGAAATCACCTTGTGGGAGCATACGATCAAGAGACTACCGAATGGACAGTCCACTTCTGTAAGCCAGCAATGATGACAAACGAAGGTACCACTCAAGCATGGCCTACATGTGATCCTTTTAAGAAGGAATGTGATGGAGGAAAGTTTCCCGAGAATATTATGGCTAAACGTTTTGAGTGGGCATGTTTCAATGCACATAAGAGAGCGCAAGTGGGATATAGTGGTATATCATTCGCAGATTGGGTTAAGGTTAAGTTCGGTAATGTTCAGCTTAACAAACAAATTGAGGTTCAATGCCGCGATGAGTGGGCAAAAGTTAGGTTTTATCACATGGAAAACCTCTACTCAAATCCTATGATTGATCCAGCTTTCTGGAAAAATGCTCCCACGAGTACGAATGACAAGAACGGGCATGATTACCCAGAACAATAAGCCACCAACTGTGGGAATGAGTCTAACTTAAAGACTCGTTAATAAACAAAAATGCTCTTACGGGAGACAACCCGTATTATCCTTAATTTTTTTGGTTTGTATGTTTGTCTTATATTTTTGCAGGAATTGGAGCATGGAGGAGCGAGAGAATCTGTTTACTACAGAAACTGATACTCTCGGATCAGCCATTACGGCGTAACTTTGTACTACAACTACGCCATAACCTTCCTACCATAGCTGATCTCTCCAGGTTTTCTCTGATTACAGCGTAACTCATTTCCTTGGTTACGCCGTAACACTTCTCTGAGGTATATCCTTCAAAATATTTTTAAACATACTAAACTTGTAATAGTAATTAAATGAACTTTGTGGGTATGTTCCTTGTAAGCCCTCACGAGACTTAACTCGTCCACTTGGGACACCAAGTGGTTTAAAAGGCTTGTTGCATATGCTAAATGCAACCGTGATTCCTACGAAAGTGAGTTAGGATTTTTCTTTTTATTTTTATTTTTCAGATTTATGCTTGTGGTAGTGTTGTGATTT
>LBNU01011196.1:78479-88782 GCA_014162995.1 Artemisia annua
AATCTTATCAACCGCTCCCCGGCAGCGGCGCCATAAATTGATCGGTGAATTCTAACAAGGGTAAGCTTGAACCCGGATCGTTGTCCCAACGAGGGTTGAATTGATCTTGTCACTCGAGTCGTGAGTTATGTGAGATGAATAAGTTTGAAAGATGAGATTTGGTTTTAGTTTATACTACGAAAACTTGTTTAAAACTTAAATGAAATAAAGAACGAGATAAAAAGAAATAAGTTTAACAAGAAAAGAAATCATAAGACTAGATTAAACGAAAGAGAAATGAAATTAAAACTTTAAAATATAAAAGAAGGTAAAAGGAAAATATTTTTGGTGTTTTGATTTTAATTAACGAAAAGAAAAGTTTAACTAAAGAAATGATAAAAGATTTGACGTACTAAAACTTAAACTAATTAGAAAAGAAATTAAACTAAGTTAAATAAAACTAGAAAGAATTTTAGAAAATTCGGCGGAGTTTCGTTTAGGATTGAACTAAACAAAACCCCACTCGATGAAACGATGGAGTAAATAAAAGCCAAGCCCGGCTTATAAAATAAATGAAACTCGCTAACTTTTAAACCATACTCGCTATAAAAAGTCTTGATACTCGCAAATAAAATGATGATACTCGCTAGAAGAGTTGCCAACAAATGATACTCGCAACTAATATTTCATACTCGCAAACCCTTAGACCATACTCGCTATTATTGAATGAACTATACTCGCAAATGAAAGATCAATACTCGCTATCAAAAATATGATACTCGCTAACATAAAGATACCATACTCGCAAAAATGTTAAAGACCATACTCGCTAAATGTTTCTTACTCGCAATTTTCAAAATGATACTCGCAAGAATGGAGGACAAACTCGCAAAACCCTAAGTAAAAAAAAATTGATACTCGCAAAAGATTCAAACAAAACCCATACTCGCTAATCCCTAATGCTTACTCGCAAATTTTATTTTTTTTTGGAAACTAGAACCTTTTTTACGTAAAATAAATGAAATAAACTAAGTGAAACTTGTAAAAACTTAATAGACAACTAGTTTTAGACTCTAAATAAGCTATTAAATAAGCCACGACACCAAACAAACACTATCCCATTAATTTTTATATCATACGAACATAAAGTTTCATGCAAAGTTGGTAAGACTTATATAGGCTTTTGTAAAGATTAATAAGACACGTAAATAAGCTCAAAAGAAGTGTTAAAGATTAAAAAGAAAGATTGTAAGAAGGCGTAAATAAGCTAGAGAGAGAAACTAAGACATGTAAAATAAGCTTGCATTAATAAAAACTTACACTAAGACTCAAAATAAACTAAGACTAACCAAAAACTAACTAGCCTCAAAATGAAGCTAAGGGGTCCTATTTAAAGGAGCCAAGGAGGTTTCCTTTTTTACATTGTGTACGGTTTAGCCCCTAGACTTTGCTAGTTCATGAGAGTTACACATAAACTTAAATACAACACTACTAAACGTTCTAAAGATTAAACGTAAATCCTTGTAACTTGAGGTAGCGTGTTGACGTGCTTTCCAAAGGTCTTTGAAGACTTAAAAGTGATCACTTGCTCGAATTTGTGAAGCTTATCTTGATAATTAACTTTGAGCTTCGATTAAGCGTCTCTTTTATTTTCTTGAGCCTTTAAGGAATAAATTCGTCGTCACGGGCTTTTCTTAAGTAAATTTCATCTCTGGCTTGACTTTAGACTCTATTCCACATCTCGTGCTCGTTTTAGGCTTTTTGGTTGATTTTCACGTTGTTTTTGCAATATCCTTACCTGCACAGTCACAAACACAAAAACACGATATCTTTGGCGTTTAACGTTAGTTTTTGGTCTTTTAGAGCCTGAAAATGGTGAATAAAAGGTATGTGAATAAGCACATACCAAAATACCCCAGACTAAGGTATTGCGTGTCCTCACGCAATGTAATCACGTCACGCCTTAGAGATAAATAATTTCACACCTCTCGTTACTAACTTTGAAAAGTAGCAAAACGTTCAAAAGAGATACGAAATCATTTATTCCCTAAAACGCCCCGGTTTTCCATTTTATTCCATATGCTACTTTATTCTACTCACTTTAGCTTATGACGGTGTGCTTGACTTTCATTATCTTGCAATAATGATTAAGGGTCATAGAGTAAGAACACGATTCATAGAAAAGTGACCGATTGGATAAAATTCATCGTCCCTGATTTTTCACAAGCCCCCAAACTAAGCGTAAAAACAGATCATTGTTTAATTACAAGTTAGATGCTAACGCTACCCGTGGAAGTTACTCGTGTACCGCTTGCTCCCATTTTCCTATTTTTTTGTATCTCATTATTTTATTTTTGTGAGAGAAATGAATTTCTTCATAAGCATCTCGTTTCATAGTTTTTAGTCCGATAAAGATACCAAATTCAAACGCTAAGTAGTTATCGATCTTCCCTTAAGAAGGTTTGCAAGAGAAATGTGGTCCACATCAAGGATATTGGATACATACAAAGACTTTGGAATACATCAAAAATAGACATAAGTTGGCGAGTACATTTCACGTGCACCTCATGCGTCCGATCTAGGATCGTAACATGCACCTCACGCGCGACCAACTTTAGTCTTAACACTAGAACTCATGATCCATAAATCTTCAACATACATCCTTATTCTTTCTTTTCTTTTTCTTTTTCTTTTCTTGATACTTTTTTTTTCACTTTTTTCTTTCTTTTTCTTGCCTTAGTAACTTCTCAACTCCGAACCTTCACGGTTTCAATCCAAGACCTACCGCCAACTGCTAGGGTTGGAATCTAGGATCCAAGGCCCGATCTCAATCCGAAGTCTTAAAGCACCTTAGCTCATACTGAATACCGGGCTTTAGGGTAGCTCCGAAACCACATGCGTACTACGCTTATACAATGAAATACAATACAACTCAACTAGCGTGTATCCATGATGTGTACCCAATTTCTCAAGCAAAGATTCTCTCAAGAAGATAAAGAACTACTCATCGGCTAAACCTAAAATCTTTAATTATTTCGCACAGATATGGGGTGAAGCAATTTTTGTGGGAACAAAAAGACATGAGTACCTTCGATGAGCCTTAAAGAGATCCAACTACTCTATGCTTAGCATCTAACTTCTAAAGAAACTCTATCATTTCACGTTCTCCGCAAATTTAAAATCTCAAATAATGAGATCCGCGGATGCTTAGCCATAATCATTTTTAAAGATTATATTGGTTAAGGGAGACAAGCTAGGGCTCAACACGCCCGGATCAAGTCAAAATTTTTATTCTCACTCTTACCTAGTAGGAAAGTCAAACGCGGTGTCAAAACCTTTATTCTATTTTTGCATAATTTTTATATTTTTTTTTTCATTTTTTTCTTTGGAATTTTTCAAAATTTTTTTTAATTTTTGTGGATTTTTGAGGAAAACGGGGTTGCGTAAGTAAACGACAATGGTGAAAGTGCTAGGTCAATCAAATCGAAGATTCACCCCCCCAGACTAAAGATAAACATTGTCCTCAATGTTTTCAAGGTAAGGGTAATCCTAACAATAAATCTAAGGCCGTTTATTAAGTATGCCAAAGATACCGTTAGTCGATAAGATTTGGATATAATGATTTCCAAGCAAGCATCAATACATGGGACTCGAGTGGAGAT
Organism: Artemisia annua; assembly: GCA_014162995.1. Lineage (NCBI taxonomy): Eukaryota > Viridiplantae > Streptophyta > Magnoliopsida > Asterales > Asteraceae > Artemisia > Artemisia annua. Next base: position 82,121 of record LBNU01011196.1, read on the forward strand.
GAGACGAACCACGAGCACGAGAGTCATCATGAATTGGGGAAATCTGCACAAACACAAACAACCAAGCAAACACAAGATTGGAAGAGGTCGCCCTCCTCGCGTTACTTATTAGATAATAAAAAGCATAGACGGATAAGCATGGGGTGCCTCCCACGAAGCGCTATATTTTTGGTCACCGAGTCACTTAGCTTGACTCGATCCCCGAATTAGTTGTCCTTGGGAAAAGTCTGGAGATCCGGGATAACCAAAGATGGTATATCCCCTCCAAAGTAATGTTTCAAACGATGACCGTTTACCTTAAAATTTTGCCCATTTGGTTGAGAAAGTTCAATAGTACCATAAGGAAAAACTTGGGCGACGGTAAACGGTCCAGACCAACGGGACATAAGCTTTCCCGAAAATATTTTTAACCTAGAGTTAAATAGCAAAACTTGATCACCGACATTAAAAACACGATTTTTGATTTTTGAATCATGAATCCGTTTGGTTTTCTCCTTATAAATCAAAGAATTTTCATAAGCTTGGTCACGGAGTTCATTCAATTCATTCAANTTTACCTTAAAATTTTGCCCATTTGGTTGAGAAAGTTCAATAGTACCATAAGGAAAAACTTGGGCGACGGTAAACGGTCCAGACCAACGGGACATAAGCTTTCCCGAAAATATTTTTAACCTAGAGTTAAAGAGCAAAACTTGATCACCGACATTAAAAACACGATTTTTGATTTTTGAATCATGAATCCGTTTGGTTTTCTCCTTATAAATCAAAGAATTTTCATAAGCTTGGTCACGGAGTTCATTCAATTCATTCAACTGGATTTTTCGGTGATCACCCGCGGTTTTTAAATCATAATTCACATGTTTTAGGGCCCAGTAGGCTCGATGCTCTAGCTCGATCGGAAGATGACATGCCTTTCCATACACAAGCTTGTAAGGGGTACAACCAATTGGTGTTTTATAAGCTGTGCGGAAGGCCCAGAGTGCGTCATCTAACTTGTCCGACCAAGAAGAACGATTTTCACCCACGGTTCTTTCCAAAATTCTTTTTAAACCACGATTCGACACCTCGACTTGACCACTAGTTTGAGGATGGTAAGCGGTACTGAGTCGATGGGTAACACCATATTTTGACATAACTTTTGAAAATTGGTCATTACAAAAATGAGTACCACGGTCACTGATAATAGCTCGAGGTGTACCGAATCTGGCAAACAAACTTTTCAAAAATTTTACAACCACTCGGGCGTCGTTAGTTGGAAGAGCCTTGGCTTCGACCCATTTAGAAAGATAATCGACCGCCATGAGGATGTACTTGTTTCCTTTTGAAGATGGAAATGGTCCCATGAAATCGATCCCCCATACTTCAAAGATTTCACAAACTTGGATGGAGTTTTGAGGCATCTCATCCCGCTGCGAAATTTTTCCTTGTCGTTGACACGCGTCACAAGACTTCACCAGGTCCTGTGCATCGCGGTAGATCGAAGGCCAGAAGAAACCGGAGTCAAAAACTTTTTTAGCAGTAAGATTAGCACCATGATGTCCCCCTGTGGGGCCATTGTGGCACGCCATCAAAATAGCTTCGGCCTCTTTGCCATGGACACATCTCCGAATGATTTGGTCGGCACAAACTTTGAACAAATAAGGGTCTTCCCAAAAATAATGTTTAACATCTTTGAAAATTTTCTTTTTGTCCTGGGTCGACATTCCTTTTTTGATAAAATTCCCCGCATGGTAGTTTGAAAAATCGGCAAACCATGGGGTACTAGAATCACAAAGTGATACACTCTCAAGTGTCTCGANGAAACCGGAGTCAAAAACTTTTTTAGCAGTAAGATTGGCACCATGATGTCCCCCTGTGGGGCCATTGTGGCACGCCATCAAAATAGCTTCGGCCTCTTTGCCATGGACACATCTCCGAATGATTTGGCCGGCACAAACTTTGAACAAATAAGGGTCTTCCCAAAAATAATGTTTAACATCTTTGAAAATTTTCTTTTTGTCCTGGGTCGACATTCCTTTTTTGATAAAATTCACCGCATGGTAGTTTGCAAAATCGGCAAACCATGGGGTACTAGAATCACAAAGTGATACACTCTCAAGTGTCTCGAGAGGAAATGAATCATCAATATCCTTTTTCTCGAGAACACCTTGATGAGGATTTTTAAGACGGGACAAATAGTCAGCGGCTAGGTTTTCTGCTCCTTTCTTGTCGCGGATCTCGACATTAAATTCTTGGAGCAAAAGCACCCATCGCATTAATCTGGACTTGGCATCTTGTTTGGTCATAAGGTATTTGAGGGCTGAATGGTCCGTATACACTATGCATTTCTTTAAAAGAAGATATGGTCGAAATTTTTCAAAAGCATAAATTACTGCCATCATCTCTTTTTCAGTTGTGGTGTAATGAGATTGGGCATTGTTCATTGTTTTGCTTGCATAGTGTATAGGCTGAAAATATTTGTTCTTGCGTTGCCCCAGGACTGCCCCGATTGCATAGTCACTTGCATCACACATTAATTCAAAGGGCAAATCCCAGTCGGGGGCAACTAAAATAGGAGCCTCCGTTAACTTCTTTTTAAGGGTATTAAAAGCGTCAATGCATTCATTGGTGAAGATGAACGGGGCATCCTTTTCTAAAAGGTGAGTCAATGGTCGGGCTATTTTTGAAAAATCTTGTATAAAACGTCTGTAAAAGCCAGCATGACCGAGGAAACTTCGAATTCCCTTGACGGTCGTGGGATGAGGTAGTTTTGCGATAACATCAACTTTCGCTCTATCCACCTCAATCCCGGCTTTAGAGATTTTATGGCCGAGGACTATACCCTCTTTAACCATAAAGTGACACTTCTCCCAATTCAGAACTAGGTTAGTGTCTTCACACCTTTGGAGCATTTGTTCTAAATGGGAGAGACAAGACGAAAATGAATCACCATACACAGAAAAATCATCCATAAAAACCTCCATTGTCTTCCCGATCATGTTTTAAAAAATAGCGGTCATACACCTCTGGAACGTGCCTGGAGCATTGCATAAGCCAAAGGGCATACGTCGGTAGGCAAACGTCCCATAAGGGCAAGTAAAAGTGGTTTTCTCTTGATCGGGAGGATCAATGGGAATTTGAAAATAGCCAGAAAAACCATCAAGAAAACAGTAGAACTCATTTCCCGCAAGTCGTTCAATCATTTGATCCATAAAAGGAAGCAGAAAATGGTCCTTTCGAGTTGCTTCATTGAGCTTTCGATAGTCGATGCAAACTCTCCAACCGGTAACAAGACGTGTAGGAATAAGCTCGTTATCTTCATTTGTCACGACAGTCATACCACCCTTCTTTGGCACACAATGGACCGGGCTAACCCATGAGCTATCAGAAATTGGGTAAATCATTCCAGCATCGAGGTGTTTGATAACTTCATTCTTGATCACTTCATGGATTTTGGGGTTAACCCGTCGTTGTTGTTGGATGGACGGCTTAGAATTGTTTTCAAGTAAAATCTTGTGGGTGCAAAAACGAGGGTCTATGCCCTTGATGTCGGAAATACGCCAAGCTATGGCATCTTTGTGTTTCTTAAGCATATCAACGAGACGGTTCTTCTCCTCATCTTGAAGGTGTTTAGAAATGATGACGGGAAATTTGTCGGTTCCTTCCAAGAATGCGTATTCAAGATGAGGAGGTAGATCTTTAAGCTCGAGTTCTGGAGGCTTTTCGTTAGATGGCTCGACTTTTTTGACTTCTTCAACATAGAGATCCTTCGGAGGGAGAGGAGAAAAGGGATCTTCATTCAAAAGTTTTTCAAGCATAAGAATGTCTCCCTCCGGATCGTAGTAAGAATCATCAATATCCGATGATGAAGATGTATCGGTAGAGAGAAAATCATCGATTTCTTCCAAAAAGAAATCACCTCCTTCAAACGGAGTGAAAGAAGGGGAAGAGTCGGCAATTATAGGTTGAGAAGAAGGATAAGAATTATCAATAGAGGGTGAAGATGAAGAATTATTTGTGGGGGTAGAAGGAGAAGAAGTGGGATTGCCACTTGAAAAACCGAGTATCTCTTGAGAATACTCATCAGAAATTTCATCAATAACATCGATTTTGTTTATGGTCATGGGTTCATCGGTGGAGGAATATCTTGTTGTTTGGTCTAAGTTAAACGTGATGGCTTCATGACCATCTCGCAAGGTAATTTCTTCATCGTACACATCAATCAAAGCACGGCCTGCCTTGAGGAAACCTCTTCCGAGAATGAGAGGAACCCTTGGATCGGGATCGAAATCAACAACCACAAAATCAGCCGGAAAGTGAAATTTTCCCACATTGACGATGACATCCTCGGCTATGCCTTTAGGACAAGAGGTAGAACGGTCGGCAAGCTCGAGTGTCATTCGTGCAGGAGTCAAAGCGGGTAACGACAACTTCTGCCAGACGGATAACGGCATCAGGTTAATGCTAGCACCTAAATCGGCTAAGGCGAAACATTGAACCATTCCGGGAAAATTGCATGGAATTAAGAACTTGCCGGGGTCTTCAAGCTTTTCGGGAAGCTTTTTAAGGAGCACCGCCGAGCAATTCGCATTCAAAGGTGTAGTCGACATTTCATACAATTTATCTTTATTATTCAACAAGTTTTTAAGCATTGATGAAAACTTTGGCATTAACACAACAGCATCAGCAAGACTCAAATCAAAGCGAATGTCTTGAAACATCTTAAAAAACTTTTCCTTCATTATGTCATTTTTATCTTGACGTTTTTGCTCATTAAGACGAAAAGGATAAGGAAGATTAGTTTTAACTGGTTCATCTTGTTCAAAAACAATTTTCTCTTTTCCTTTTGACACATTTGCATTTTCATTGATCGGTTGAACCACCGGAGGTTGGATATTTTCGGTCCTTCCTTGGTGAATAGGAATTCTCGTATCCGTTGTCACCTCGGTTGCACGGTCCACTACCTTTGAAGGAGGAGAATAAGAGGCAGTTGGAACCGTTGGTCCTTTGTAAGAAACGCCACTGCGTGTTGTGATCGCCTTGACATCGCCCCTCGGGTTAGCGATCGTGTTGCTAGGTAGAGAAGTGGTACCCGAACTCGAGGGTCGATCATTTAAAGACTTTTTCATATCAAACATTTCCTTAAGCAACAATCTTGTTGTTTCTTCTTGATTTTTAAGTTGTGTCTGCTGACTTTGCAAGATAGTTTGTTGGTTTTGATTTTGACGAAGTAATTCTGCCAACAACTCATCCGTGTTCGATTGATTTTGAACAACACCTTGGTTTTGGTTAAAAGTTTGCCCACGGGCATTGTTGTTGAAACCTTGACCTTGATTTTGAAAATTTTGATTCTCATGATTAAAGTTTCCATAATTAGCACCTTGATTTCCAAAATTTCCATGATTACTTTGAAAATTCCGATTTTGGTTAAAACCTTGATTTTGATTCTGAAAACCGTTAGTTACTCGACTTTGATTCTGATTGACCTGATTACCACGATTTTGCACATTTTGGTTTGGAGGCGGGTTATGAAAACCGGGTGGTGGTCCAAGGTAATTGGTTGAACGGTAGCTGAGAAGATTTCGATCTCCTTGGGATTGGTAAGCGTTACCACCCATGTTAGCTGCGTACACATGCTCGTTAGAGACGTTACCGGTTGTCGGACATTCGTAATATGCATGGGGACCACCACAAGTCTCGCAACTTTGGTTAATAGCATTGACGGTTTGAGACGGTTGTTCTTTGTGTTGAATAAAAAGTCCCATTTGTTTGGTAAGAGCAGCAATAGCATCAGAATTTTGTTTGGTTAATGACAAAACTTCGTCGTTAGCCTTGTTATTAGCACTTGACACTTGTGTTTTGCTTCGTGAAGTTCGCACTCTTGCTTTGTTTTCAATGATAGTGAACGCATCTTGAGTGTTTCGAGATAACAAATTACCACCAGCAGCAGAATTGAGCGAATCTTGATCAACGGGATTCAAACCATTATAGAACGTATCGATTTGATGCAATTCAAAAAACCCGTGATTCTGACACTTTTCAAGTAACTCTTTGAATCGATCCCAAGCTTCGCTGAATGATTCATCGAAAGCTTGTTGGAAACGAAACTGAGTGGCCTCTTCGGATCTATCTCTATAACTCTTCAATCAGGTGCTATACATTGTGCACTGTATTTCAAATTCTTACATACGGTTCACAATTTTATATTATACATTATTAATAATAAAATATACTATATAAAACTATATATATTATATATAACTTATATTATAAATAATATGTAGTATATAATATAATTCAAACTACAATATACAATCACCCCAAACTTTAGATGATGGTATGTTGGCTTATTCACATACCTTTTATTAACCATTTTCAGGCTGCTATTAGACCAAAAACTAACGTTAAATGCCAAAGATATCGTGTTTTGTGTTTTGTGAAACTGTGCAGGTAAAGATATTGCCAAAAACAAGCCGTGAAATCAACCAAAAGCCTAAAACGAGCACGAGATGTGGAAATAGAGATTCTAAAGTCAAGCAGAGATGAAATTTACTTAAGAAAACCCGTGACGACGAATTTAATTCTTAAAGGCTTTCAAGAAAAATTAAAAAGAGACGGCTTATCGTAAGCCTCAAAGTTAATTATCAAGATAAGCTTCACAAATTTCGAGCAAGTGATCACTT
>LBNU01011197.1:32010-46172 GCA_014162995.1 Artemisia annua
AAGGTTAGTTTTGGGGATGTTAGGGTTTCGGGTTTGTTCAAGGTTAATGGGGATGCTAGTGAATTGGGTAAAGGTGATGGCGATGTGAGTAATTTTGCTGTTGGTGAGTCGAGTGGGGTTAAGGATGCTGATATGAGTGATAGTGCTTATGAGAAAAGTAGTAGGTCATTTCGTGATGCTGTTTCGAATAGTTATGGTGGTAATGGTAATAACAAACTGCATTATGTTCCTCCGTCTATTATTGGTGAGAAGAGGAAAGTAGCTAAGATGGATCCGGTATTAGAAGAGGGTTGTAAGAGATGGGGTAACACAGTTGTGGGTTTTTTTGTCGGTTTTCGTATGAATTATGCTGATTTGGTTTTAAGTCAAAATTGGCAGTCCAATTATTGATAAGGGTCCGTGGTTAGTGAATAACAAGCCATTGTTTGTTAAGAAATGGGAACCGGGTTTGTGTATGTCTAAACCTGAGGTTAAGAAGGTTCGTGTTTGGGCTAAAATTCATGACATTCCGTTGGAAGCATGGAATGTTGATGGAATCAGTAGGATTGTTAGTCAAATTGGCAGTCCAATTATTATGGATCGTATGACAGCATCCATTTGTGAGAAACCTTATGGTAGGGCTACTTTTGCTAGGGTGCTTGTTGAGATCGATTCTGAGATACCATTGGTCGGGTTTGTTAAATTGTGGTATGAGAGTCTGGGTAAGGTCTTAAGGCTGCGTGTTGAGCATGATTGGGTCCCCCCAAGATGTGAGGAATGCAAGGTTTTTGGACATTATTTGAGTGACTACCAGAACAAGGTTAACATGGCTAGGAAAGTGAACAAGGATGGCGAGAATATGAAGCCTAGTGAGGTAAAAAATGGGAACAATGGTACTGTTTCAGGTAATGTTAATGTGGATGAGGGATGGACTACTGCTGGTAATCGGAGAAACAGGGGTGGTGGTAATAATTTGCGTCAAGGGAATTTTGGTGGTTATCAGACCAGAAGAGGTGTTTATGTGAATACGGCTAGTGGTAATAATACAAGTAATGTTAATACTGGAAACAAGGGTAATAAGGAGGTTAGTAAGAAATCAGAACCGGTCAAGAGTGGTAATATTGGTAGTGTAGATGATAGTGTGGTTATGAATGATAAAGGCGTGCCTGCTAATAAAGGTAAGGGTAAGGTCGATGAGGGGATTAGTGGTGGTGATGGTAACCGGAACAGTGGTAATAATGATAACAAGAAAAATGAACAGAAGAAGAATTTGGGTAACAAGAGTAGTAACAAAAATGGTAATGTTAGTAAAAGCGGTGATGGTCGTAATCCGAAAGATGTTTTGGGATCTAAGAATGTTAGTACTAGTAATCGGTTTGATGCTTTGGGAAGTGAGCAAGATAGTGATAGTTCTGAGATTTGGAATGATGTTAAGTCTCAAGTTATAAAGGCGTGTGATTCTGGTATTCCTATTTTGGAAGGCGTGGTTAAAGGTTTGAATGACGACATGATTAAGTACTACACAGAAAAGTGGAATAGTAGAATTATGATGAATGGGTCCCCTGAACAGTTAATATTCAATGATAGGTAAAATTGCTGCATGGAATGTCCGGGGTCTGTCTCAGACAACCAGACAAGATGAAGTGGTTTCACTTATTAGAGAAGAAAGTTTGTGTATGTGTGATGTGGTTGAGACTCATCTTAGGAATAAGTCGGTTCAGAATGTGGGTGATAGTATGTTCCGCAACTGGTCTTGGGTATCTAATATGGATGACTGCAGAAGTGTGTGTAGAATCATGGTTGGGTGGGATGCCAATGTTGTTGGGGCTAACCTGCTCTCTCATTTTCATCAATCCATGCATTTTGAAATTAATTTTGTTCATGATCACAGGAAGCAATTTGTGTCTTTAATCTATGCTAAAAATAAAGGTGTTGAAAGACGGGCTTTATGGAAAAACTTGATGGATCACAGCAAACATGTCAATGGGGAACCGTGGTTGCTGCTGGGTGATTTCAATGTTTCATTGAACATTAGTGATTGCTCTGATGTTACTGCAGCAAAAGATCATGATATGGAAGAGTTTCGAAATTGTGTTGAGTCGTTGGAACTTGATGATATTGCTTCAAAAGGTATGTTCTACACTTGGATTCAAAAACGGCATGACCCGGATAATGGTATTCTTAAGAAACTAGATAGAGCCTTGGGTAATAATATTTTTATTTCCCGTTATGATAACTGTTTTACGGNCATTGAACATTAGTGATTGCTCTGATGTTACTGCAGCAAAAGATCATGATATGGAAGAGTTTCGAAATTGTGTTGAGTCGTTGGAACTTGATGATATTGCTTCAAAAGGTATGTTCTACACTTGGATTCAAAAACGGCATGACCCGGATAATGGTATTCTTAAGAAACTAGATAGAGCCTTGGGTAATAATATTTTTATTTCCCGTTATGATAACTGTTTTACGGAATTTTTACCATTCATTACTTCGGATCACTGTCCTGTTGTTCTGAATTATTGTTTGGCTAAATCTAGTAAACCTAAGCCTTTTCGTTTTGCTAATTTTTTGGCGGAGAAAGAGTCTTTTATTCCCACTGTTAGAGAAAATTGGGGTATTGAGGTCTATGGTTTTCGTATGTTTGTCCTGGCCAAAAGGTTGAAAAATATGAAAAAACACCTGCGTAATATGAACAGGGTCAATGGGAATGTGTTTAATAAGGTTAAGGCGTTGAGAGTTGAGCTTAAAAAAGTGCAGCAGTGTTTAGATAAGGAGCCTAACAATAGCAGACTTAGTGAAGAAGAGTATGTGTTTTGTCATGCGTATCAGGAAGCGGTGAGGGATAAGGTTAATCTTCTTAGGCAGAAAACTAAGATTCAATGGTTAAAGGATGGGGATCAAAATACGTCTTACTTCCATAATATCCTTAAGAGCAGGGTGAATAAGGGTAGGATTCAAGTTGTGTGTGATGAGCAGGGGAATAAGTTTTATGGTGAGGATGTTCCGGGGTGTTTCGTTAATCACCTTCAACAATTTTTGGGGGTTGCTGATGAGGTCATCCCATTAGATGATTGTGAGGATCTTTTTACCAAGAAACTTGCCCGTTTATTGCTGATAATATGATCAGACCCATTTCTGACATTGAAATCAAAGAGGCGATGTTTAGTATTGAGGATGACAAAGCCGCTGGACCGGATGGATTTACTTCAAAGTTCTTTAAAGCGGCATGGAGTGTTGTGAGTGTTGATGTTTGTGCTGCGGTTAAAGAATTCTTTAGTTCGGGAAAGTTACTTGGCGAATTTAATACTAATGTTATCTCTCTTATTCCTAAGCTGCAAGTTCCTTTGAAGGTGTCTGATTATCGTCCTATTGCTTGTGGAAATGTTATTTACAAGTGTATCAGCAAGGTCATCACAAATAGGCTTAAAGAAGGTCTTTGCAGCCTAATTGATTGCAACCAAAGCGCATTTATCCCGGGTAGGCAGATTAGTGACAACATCTTGCTTGCTCAGGAGTTCTTAAAGGCGTACAACTGGAAGCGTGAAGTTAGCAAATGTTTGTTCAAAGTGGACATCCAGAAGGCGTATGATACGGTCAATTGGGACTTTTTGAAGAAGTGTCTCATTCACTTTGGCTTTCATAGCTCCATGATTCATTGGATAATGGTATGTCTAACCTCTGCTTCTTTTTCTATCTGTGTTAATGGTGAATTGCATGGGTTTTTTAAGAGTAAACGGGGTCTTAGGCAAGGTGACCCGATTTCGCCTTATTTATTCACTATTGTTATGGAAGCTTTTAATATGATGGTTAAGAGACAGATTAGGAGGGATGATCGTTTTCAGTATCATTGGGGTTGTAAGAAAATTCAGTTGACCCATTTATGTTTTGCGGAGGACCTTTTGTTATTATGTCATGGCGATATGATTTCTGCTAGTATTCTCAGAAGAGCGTTAGATGAATTTGCTATGTGTTCTGGCCTCTTTCCTAGTTTAGCTAAAAGTGTTGCATTTTTTGGGAGTGTGCCTGACCCGGTTAAGGAGAATATCTTGCTTGTTATGCCCTTTAGAATTGGTGAGCTTCCTTTGAAATATTTAGGCATTCCTTTGTCTGGAAAGAAAATTACTAATGAAGATTGTAGAATTTTGATTCAGAAGGTTAAGAATCGTATTAATGATTGGCGAAACAAAACTTTATCCTTTGCAGGTAGGTTACAACTGACATCTTCTGTTTTATCTTCGCTTCATATATATATATTGGGCCTCGATGTTTATGCTGCCTGCTCATGTTTGTGTTTGTATTGATAAACTGTGTAAGAAATTCTTGTGGTCTGGTGGGGGCGATGGGAGTGGGATTGCTAGCGTGTCTTGGAAAGACATTTGCAAACCCAAAAGCCAAGGTGGTTTAGGTTTAAAACCCCTTAGACTCATGAATGAAGCGTTATTGATTAAGTATCTTTGGAACATTATTAGTAAGAAGGATTCGCTGTGGGTAAAATGGGTCCATGCTTACAGGGTCAAAGATAGGAATATTTGGTTTAATGTCAAATCTGAACATGGTGCTTCTGGTTGGAATCATATCTTAGGCCTTAGGGACAAAATTCGCTCGTTTGTTGCTTATAAGTTGGGGAATGGTAGGAATTGCTCTATTTGGTTTGATAAATGGCACGAGAAAGGTCCTCTGTGTAAGCTCATTACTTATAGCTTCCTTACTGATAATGGTTTTAATATTAATGACAAAGTGGTTGATTGGTTAGATCAAAATGGTTGGAAATGGCCGAATGAGTGGTATGATTGGTTTGGTGAGGTAGTTAATGTTCCTGTTCCTTCTTTATCTGATGAATGTGAGGACAAAGTTATTTGGATCAATAAGAAAAATAAGGAGTCTAAATTTAGTGTTAAGGAAGCTTGGAAAGCTATGCGTATTGATTGCCCCAAGGTTCTGTGGTATAAACATGTTTGGTTCACTCAGGGCATCCCAAGGCATGCATTTGTGCTTTGGATGGCCATGAGGAATAGGCTTAAAACTACTGACAGGATCTCCAAGTGGTTTTCCATTTCTAGTACCCTTTGTCCGCTGTGTAATGCTGTTGATGAAACCCATGCTCACTTGTTCTTTTCCTGCAGTTTCTCTAAGACTATTTGGGACAACCTTAAGATTCTGTGTAAGCTAGATAATGTCTCGTGTATTTGGGCTGAAATCGTTTCTGGTATCTCTATTAAAACTGCTAATAACTCTATTTGGAGTGTTATTCAGCGTTTAGTTTTCGGGGCAGCGGTTTATTACATTTGGCAAGAGCGGAATCTCAGATTATTCCAAAAGAAATTTAGAAGTGAGAGACTGTGTTCAAGATGATTGTTGATATAGTTAGGCATAAGATGCTAAGTTTAAAGATTAAAAGATTGGTGGAATCTGTGAAGGCTGCGGTTATTTGGAAGATCCCGTTGATGAGTAGTAATGGTGAGAATAATAGGAACCAGAACTATGATGATAATGGCATTAAGTAGAATTTTGAGGCGGCCTAGTCTGCACATGCTCACATTGAGTTGTATGCAGATATTTTGGTTGCTAATCGATGGCTGGACTTGTACTTTGATTATGTTCTGGTATGTTTCTTCTAACACTTTTTGCATTGGTTCGTCTTCTGTTGAGTTTTATTGCAGACCAGTTGGGCTTTGTGTGAACTGGGTTTGCTGGTTCTGTTCTGGCACCGGTTTTTGGAGGTGCAATTTTGTTTTTGAACGAGGCGAAGGTATGTATTGCAATTTGCTATGCACTACAGAAGGACGGGTAGCTTCCTGCGCTGGCCTGATGTTGGTTGTTTGGGTGTTGAGATGGCTATGCACTACAGGAACCGACTCGAATTTCTGCGCTGGCATCTTGTTTTTGTTTAAGGAGTCTCAAATGAGTTTGATGAGTAATGAGACTGTTTGTGGTATTGGGGTCAGTTTGCTATCTAAGTTTTGCTTTAGCTGGTGTGTGGATCTCTTTGTTCTTTGGTTGGAGTGTGGGGTGATTTGTGTTATAAGGAGTTGCACTTTATTTGACTGTATTATTTGGTTCTCTAATGCTAATTTACCTTGTACTCTTTTTCCTTGCTCAAAGTTTTCCCACAGGGTTTTTATTTGGCAAGGTTTTTTAACGAGACAAGGTTCTTGGATGATTGTTGTTTTTGAAGATTCATCCTTTTCCAGATCTGGTGTTGATGTTATGCAGACCTGGATTACTTCTTTGTGCATGCTTCTGGTGCTGTTTCTGATGCGTTGGTGATGCTATCTGTTGGTTCTTATCTTGATGAGTTATGTTTGGACTTATATTGTTTTACTGTTAGTTACTACTTCNGGTTTTTTAACGAGACAAGGTTCTTGGATGATTGTTGTTTTTGAAGATTCATCCTTTTCCAGATCTGGTGTTGATGTTATGCAGACCTGGATTACTTCTTTGTGCATGCTTCTGGTGCTGTTTCTGATGCGTTGGTGATGCTATCTGTTGGTTCTTATCTTGATGAGTTATGTTTGGACTTATATTGTTTTACTGTTAGTTACTACTTCTTCCCTGTCTTTAAGCTTAGTATTTTTGCTTTCTACGGGCTATATGTGTATGGTGATGTTTGGAACTCCATTGGTTGGTCCCTTTGGAATCCTCCATGTATTCAGAGTACACATGTGGTCCTAGATCAAGCTGTCTATATATTAAGTTTGATGGTCAGGGGGTTGTATTGGGTTATGAACTTTGTTTGGTTATTAGTATCTTTGTCATTTGCTACTTAGTTTGTTATCAGTATGGTTTTTGTCCAGTTATGGTTTGTTTTTGTTCCAGGCAAGAGAGATTTGAGTTAGGGTTTGTCCTTTCCTTGTTTCTCTTGGGTAAAAGGGATTTTTCACACTGGTAAATTGCATTACACCAAAAACATTGAAGTACAAAGGATGAGGGTGATTCCCTCATCTCAGTCCCTTAGGACACTTACAAGACACGACTATAAGAATGATAAACCATTCTCAGACTAACATGCACATCATGTGCAACTGACCAACATAAACATGCTAAACAAAGCAACCTAACAACAAGAACCACAAAAAATAAATGACATGTCACATAACTATTTCTTCTTGCGTCCTTGTACCCTGAAGTCTCTTGAAGAACCACTCTTTATCTTGGAATAATTCTCGATATCGTCGTAATTCTCATAGACTTCATCAACTTCATCTTCACTTTCAGTAACCCTACCCGCAATAGGATCACACTCCATATTAGAACTCTTCGCTACTTCACTTGTAACCGGATAAGAGCATGTTGCCTTATCAATTACATTAGATAACGTGATAGAAGTAGCAAAAGCTGAATGAACCATGCTCGTAGAAGCAACATCATTGTGAGAACATTTCTCCCACAAACTTTCAATAGTGCTATGCAATGGTACCTTAGTAATACAGCCCTCCCCCACGGTTTCCACACCTCCCAAAGAAGAATTAGTGTCCACCGGTTCAAGCTGCTCAAGTTGAGTCGATACCTTTTCCACAGCCTTAGTAGGACCAGCATCACTCTTTTCCGCATCCTTAGATGTACCAATCGAGTTAGAAGCATCATTTGTAGGCCGATTAACACGACCAGCCCCCAAATCACGTTTTGCACCATTACTCTTCTTTTTGGTAGCCGGTTTAGAAACAGGTTGATACAAAAGTTTGGGCTTAGTTTTAACCCCCCAAGACCCTTTAGTACCTTTATCACTAGTTTTACCAGCCTTATTAGAGTGAACATTACGATCAACCTCCATATCTTTTTTAGCCGAGTCTGAACCCTTATTAACCAACTTACGTCTAAGAGGACATACATCATCATCATGATTGAAACAAACACACTTAGAACACCAATATGGCCACCATTCATACTCGACATCAAGAACTTCCATGTAATGTCCCTTACCCTTAGGCAAAGGTATAGCAACATCAATCGATTCCAAAACATCCAAATCAGCAGATAATTCAATAAGTACCCTTGCATATGAATAACGACCCCAAGGATTGTTACACATATCATTAGTACCCGCATCAAACCATATTATCCACCCCAATCATTTTGCAATCAAACTTATACCGACTTTAGAATACACCACGGAAGGCACATTATGTATACGTACCCAAACAGGTACCTTAGTAATTTTCTCCTTTTCCAACCTCATATTAGGCACCCAAACATGTAAGAATAAAGGCATAGATTTAATAAACCAAGGACCTCCATTAAGAACTTTATTCATACCTTCAAGTGATGAGAATTTGAAAATGAAGAAACCATTCCGTAATATAACATGTTCAAAGCCGAACTTAGCCCAAGCATGCTTGACATAATTTTCCACAATAGGAAATGCAATACGTTGACCAATAAAATAACCGTATAATGAATTAGAAAATTTAAGACACATGTCATCAACTACGGCCATTGGAATAACAACGTTCGAGCCCGAAACATTAACCTCATCAGTTTCATTAGAATGTGAATTACGAGGTATAGTAGGCTCACCGAGTACCTGAGTATTATCAACTGAATCGAATAAAGGAGCTGCACTTAACAAAGGCATACAATCAGTCCTATCTACAGCCCGATTTAATCGCTTCATACTATCAGTCAAAACGTCATTAATAGTATGATTATGAAGACTCGCACCAGCAGAAGGCGTTGCAAGTTTATACTCAGGTGAATCACATACATTTAAGGAACTTTGCTCCATCAAACCATGTTTAATGTGTCCAATAGTTTCTGAATTCGACACATCAGACCTAAGTTCCATAAAACCCTCCATACCATCAGGTTTCGCACTTGAAAAAGTACCATCATCTATTGAACCATCCGTCAAGTCATCATTAGGTTGAACCACGAAATCCAATTGTACCTTATCCTTATTAGCAGATTCCTTAGCAGAAATATTACTAGATACGACAGGTTCTGATTCAACACTCCTTAATTCAGCGTGATTATCATGTGTGGTAGTAGGCATGACATTCATAGCATCAATTTCAGCAAAGGAACCAATACCAGAATTCACAAACAAACCCCGGCCAACATCAGGACACGCACAATCAGTAGGTAATATAGAAGGTGTAATAGGGTTCATCATCGATTCAAAGACCGACTCACCAAAGCTATTACGACATTCCTCAACAGAATTGCTACTCACGTTATTAGGTTCTACCACAAAATAATTCCCAGCTGATGCATTCGGCTGAGATACACAAACATTATTGGCATCTAAACCCTTTAACCGTAGCATACGAGCCTTCAACTCATCAAAATTAACCTTCACCAAATCAGCCTCCATCTCTCCAAAAACCCACGTCCAATAACTTGCAGCAAACCAGCAATACACGATTAAACCCTAAAGGGGTTACTTACAATCGTAAATAAACAAACCCAAAAAAGGAATTCGTTTATCGTTAAGACCAGTAGATCTCACCACCCTTCAAATCGTTCCAATGAAAATAAAGTCGAATTAATTAACCCTAACACCGATTAGGATGTATTAGGAATAATAAACCGACTCCAACAATAATAATAAATCGATTCTGACCACCCTAAACCCGAATAGGATATATAAGGTACCAAAACCGACTTCAATAAAGAGCAGATCTGGATAAAGCAATTCGATCAAACCAAACTTAATATAATCAATTATGAATACACTACCACCGATTAGGATATATAGGTACCATAAACCGACTTCAAATAGGATTAGATTGGATGAACGAATTAAAATCAAAAAGTCGGCTACAAAACCCCAAAAAAATGATTTCAAAAAATCACTATAAGAACTTGTTCAATTCCACGAATCTGATCAAGAAAGTGATTAGTACGAATAATAATCAATAACCCTAACAGATTTATGAAAGAAAAACAAGGATTTGAGTAGATTTGATGAAAAAACGAATTGAATGTTTAGGGGTTTTTTTTTTTGGGTAAAAGGGTTTATACACCCTGGCAAAATTCATTACACCAAAAACGTTGAGGTACAATAGGGTGAGGGTGATATCCCTCACCTCAGTCCCTTAGGACACTTACAGACTCGAATATAAGAATGACACCCCATTCTTATAACTTACATAATAAAAACATACCACCGAACATGCACAACATGTGCAACTTACAATAAAATAANAGGCTAGTAATCGTTTAGGGATATAAAATACCAAAACAGATCTAAACCCTTTAAAAGAGGTCGATTATAAACCGACTATAATAAAATCGATAAAGGTTTAGATTTAAGCCACGAAATCAGAAGAATAAACAATGAGAATCAATAGCACACCCTATCCCAGAAGATAGCTACCATTAAAACCGATTGCATATCATTACAAGAACAATAGAGAGGCGGCTTAATTGCAGAATTTTCGATTGGAAGGTGGGGGATAGGGTGGCCGGATTTCGCCCCTAGGGAGAGAGTATTAGGGTTTCAATTGGGTTTGGACAATTATGTTTAGGGGGTTTTTTGTCGCCACTTAGAGAGAGAACTTTTAGGGTTGTCCCTAAACGCTATCTCATGTACATAACTTTTCATTTTATTTAATATATTTTACCTTTTTGTAAAAAAATCATTTAAGTACAATGGATATGGGTGAAGTCCCATATCTTAGCCCGTTACATAGGCATTAACATTTCTTTGTTACAAGAAAAAGACCACTACCACATAAATAAAACAAGACTACAATATAACCAACTACTTCCTAGTTCGACCTTGGAGCTTGAAATCTTCATAAAAGGCAGCCAAGTGTCTTGGGATATCGTGTAGCTGATCCATAAAGTCATCATACTTATAGTAATCTTCCTGGTCCTGTCCACTACCCGATGATGATAATGTACCCATAGGCATATCAAATAAATTCGCAGACTCATCATACAGATTAAGAGCCTCATCCACCTCAATGTCAGAATCAATTACATCGCCAACCTTAGAGAAAGGGTTACTTCTTTTAGTAGCAGAAGTAGCATGTGGTAAGGAGGAACTAGACGGACCAGCCTCCGTACCCTTATCCATAAGTACACTTCCAGGCGGCTCATGTAATGAAATATCATTAATGGAGGACACATGAGTAGTATCCTCCATTGCACTTCCATCATTAACATCCTTAGGCACATCATCCTTAGGAATATCAAGCACTTTCTCCTCCTCCATGCGTTTATCAATATAACTCCTCAAGTCAGCCAAGTTAATATCATCGTTAACGTACTTTCCATCAGTATTAGAGCTGTTGGACACATCATTAGGCACCTTTGGAGTAGCATGTGGCTGTACAGCATCATTTGGCTTATTACAAACCAAATTCACTCCCTAGTTAGTAATAAGAGGGGAATTATCCTTTGGTGTGGACGTAGTGGCCTGGTTGTTATTACTAGGCTTAGAAACGGGTCGATATATCATTTTAGGCTTGCCAGAAACCCGCACCTTGTTAACACCCTTAGATTTACTCTTTGCAGCCCCACCACCATCATCCACACGTAGTGTCCTTTTAACTTCCTTCTCTTTCCTATGGCACTCCTTATCAACATGGTCAAAAATTTTGCATACAGAACATCGAGGAGGTTTATATTCAAATTCAATAGCAATTTTTACCATACGATGCTCACTTGTCTTTGGTATAGGAATTGCCACAACAAGAGAGTCCACATAATCATTATCAGCTGAAATCTCAACTAAAACTCTAGCATACGAATTCATACCCCACGACTTGAGGCACATATTACTTGTGTGCTCATCAAACATAATGATTCGTCCTAGTTTAGCCGTGATCAGATTCAGCCCCACCTTAGAATATGCCACCACCGGCACGTTATACAATTTAACCCAAACATGAACCTTCTTTATGTCTTCTTTAATCAATTCTGAATTAGGGTTCCAAATATGAAGAATTAGTGGAATTGACCTAATTCGCCAAGTACCTTGCTTGAGAACATTATCCATACCTTCCCTACTTGAGAACTGAAACATAAAAAACCCTTGATGTATCATGACATGCATTAACCCGAATTTCTTCCAAACATTACGCACGAAATTTTGGACTACAGGAAACGCAGGTCTTTGTCCAACGAAATAGCCATAAAGTGAATTATTAAATTGTGAACAAATCGTTTCCACTTCTTCCTGCGGTATAACGACATCAGCCAAAGCTAGATCAACCTTAGCATCATGATTAAAAACCTTATCATCCCTCGTAGTACCAGCAGCAACATGACTAATTTCATTATTCAAAACAGAAGTGGATGTAGAACACCCCACCTCACAACCGTCCTTCTCCTTGCTTAAATCCACGACATTAGCAGCTGCAATCATGTGGTTATCAGCCTCACAATCCTTGTAAACAATCGCAGCAGCATCATCATCAAGACCAATAGATGATTCTTTATTTTTAACACAACGATATGGCATCATAGGTTTACCATCTTTCCCCAAACTTTTACCATCAATATTCTTAATCCTTTTAGCCAAATCACTCAACCCCGAACTGCCATCATTCATCAACATCGAATTGCCATGACCATCTTTCTTTGAGTTCTTGGTCGATTTGTTGAGAAAACCTTGTTCCATCTCTCTCGTATACCCACAACCCAATCAACTTCAAAACAGAAACACAGCAAAAACAAGCCCTACAATTAGGGTATTGTACCACACGATAAGAATTAACCAAACCCTAAAAGAGTATTAAATAAATTCACAGCACCACCACCAATAATATATAGCAATGAAGATCCAGAATAACCGACTTAAGATAGACAGTTAGAATGTCGGCCAAAAACCTTAACAAACCGATTTAAGATAAACAATAAGAATGTCGGCCAAGATAAATCCCTAACAAACCGATTAAAAACCAACGATCTATAGATTTTACAATGAAGGTCAGGCCCCAAACCGACTTAATATAGGCAATTAGAAGGTCGGTTTAAGGAATCAAAACAAGATAATGAAGCTCGAAACCCTAAATATATATAAAACCGATTCGAGAAACTAAGTCGGTTTAATAATTAAACAAGTGAAACCCTTAACGATTTAAGCAAAAAACAACTTACAAACAATACGAGATTAGCAGCCAAGACCAAAATCATACGATTTGAAAGAGTTAATTGTGAAAAACGATTAGGGATTTAGGGATTCTAAAAAAACGAATTACTATCCCTACGAACCAGAAAATAGTGTGGATTAAGCAACAAGAATGTTAAGATTAATGAATAATAGGAATGCAAAGCAATAAATCTTAACAAATCGTTGCAAAAACACAAGAATTAGGTGGTTATTGATGAAAAACGATTAGGAATAGGTAGGGATTTGTCCCTAAATGCTTGCTCACTTGATGAGTGCAATTGCCCTTTTCATGATGATAGCTTGAAAAGAGCAATTGTCACTTACATGATGAGATCCGCTGTCCCTAAAGGCTAACTTTATGAGGCCAATTTGTCCCTTACATGATAAGAGCCGTTGTCCCTAAAGGCTCACCTGTTGAGAGCAATTTTACCTTATTTTATGGGAGTCATTGTCCCTAAACGCTTGCTCACTTGATGAGAGCAATTACCCTTTACATTATGACAGCCGTTGTCCCTAATGCTTGCACACTTGATAAGAGCAATTGTCACATACATGATGTGATCCGTTGTCCCTAAAGGCTAACTTTATGTGGGCAATTTGTCCATTACATTATAGGAGCCGTTGTCTATAAAGGCTCACTTGTTAAGAGCAATTGCACCTTACTTTATGGGAGTCGTTTTCCCTAAACGCTTGCTCACTTGATGATAGCAATTGCCCTTTACATGATGATAGCAGTTGTCCCTAATGCTTGCACCTTTGATAAGAGTAATTGTCACTTACATGATGACATCCGTTGTCCCTAACGACTAACTTTATGAGGGCCTAAGTAATGATGTCCCTAAGCCTAGGTAATGATGTGGCTACGACTAGGGCTCTATCTCTCTCCCTAGTGGAGAAATCCGGCCGCCACCCTCCCCCTTAATTCCGGCCTAAATAACTGCCTATTCGTCCTCTCTATCTCTCTTTTAGGGATATGCAATACGAATTTGGCCTGTTATCATATCATTGAGGGTGGTAGGTTTTCGTTTTTCATTCAGATCTAATAGGATTTCTCCATTCTGTGGCGGTTTTAACCATTAGGGTTTTCAAACCTCCTTATGTTCTCAAATCGATCCCCTCT
>LBNU01011197.1:94868-107415 GCA_014162995.1 Artemisia annua
CAAAAGTACAGGCCAAATCTGGCCATAGATCCAATAAGGGTTTTGAACAAGACCCCTTAAACTTAACTTCCATCCACTATTCGGGGACAGTAGCAGCTGCACAAAGGGAAGAATATGCATAACTTGAATACATCAGACCACACCATGGACCGAACAGCAAACTAATCCAATCCGATCTCCAGCCACATGCCAATCAAACTTCCGCGCACGAATAGTCGCACAAAAAAACCCAGCACCACCGAATCATTAACATGTATATAGAAGACCCGTAAGATACAACATAGGGTTATCACTCCCTAACTTCCAACAGCAAGCAACACTAATCCATATGGGTTATCAAACCAGCGTAGAAAAACTATGCAGTAGCAGCTTCAAATATTCATCAATTGGCGTGCCAAAACATTAACCCATATGGCAACAGCCAGCCGAAGCAACCACATGATCACTAGCATCAGTTACCACTTGTAAAAGTGGATTAGAATAAAATCCAAACAGAGCTGCCATGAAGGGAGACTTATCATAAACACGACCCATCAACATAATCAAACCATAACCAGGTCGTACTAAACGTATCAATAGGGTGTAGCGAAACCCTAACATACACGAAACAAGACATAGCCGATCCAAAGCAGCAGCAATAATAAAAATTTTAACGACAATAGGCAAGGATCAAGCGTAACAAATCATAACAATTGCTCCAGCAGGCCATCACCAAACCATTACTGAAACAATCGCAACAGTAACATCTCCTCTCATAACCCACTTACACGGACAAAGCCACAAACCAGGCAAAACATCAACGATCACCAGATCGACTAACCAAAACAAATGACTAAACTCATCCAACATGCATAATTCATTATTAACTTGAATGAACAGCACCACCAAAGGCCAATTCAACAAAATAATACGAAATCCTAACAAGGGTTTCGTTCTTTAGAAGCACAGCAGATCCACAACCAGCACTCCTCCAATATATTAAAATCAGCATAACGAGTACCATAAATCAAACCAGTAATGAAACCCTAAGTGAAGAAAACGATGACCCTAAAATTTATCAATAGACGAAAAAGGAGGAACATCGATAGAAACAAGATGGAATAATTAGGGTTCGGTGATTGAAAGTAGTGATTAATAAATATAAGGAATCGAAAGTTGGCCAAAAAAAAGGCCAAAAATTTGCTCTCCTACTAGGGCGATTTCAGCCTCTCCCCACCCAAACAAATCTGGCCAAAATTCTTCCTATCTTCTTTGTTTTTTCTTTAATCTTTGCTGGGATTACTGAATTAACATCATAGAATTTGGTTTGTTAGGGTGGGAGGGCTGTGATTTCTTTGTTTATCTTACAATCGTTCCTTTTTCTTTACCCTAAATCCCTAATCGTTTTTTCAATTAACCCTTTCAAATCGTGTGAGATCTCATATTGTTTGTTGGTGTTATTGGTAAATCGTTAGGTGTTTTGATTTCTAATCCTAACCGACATGTTGTTCAAGTCGGTTCTGCTTTTTATTTAGGGTTTTGATTTGCTGGTTGTTTTGGTGTTGGCCGACATAACTTTTGCATATTTAAAGTCGGTTTTGGGCATCTTCATCGAGTTAATGATATTTATGCTGTTTGGATGTGTTTGATGCTCATCGATTTACTTAACCCTTAGGGGTATAATTTTTTACGATTTTCTGGCTGGGGTTGATCATTGGATTGTAGTGGTTTGCATAATTCTTAATTCTGGTCGATCCAATGTTTTAATGGGTTCTTATTCGTTGATGCTTATGAAAACCTTTTTAGCGTTTCAATTTTCTTCATGGTTAGATGTATAACTCTTAGATTGTTTGTTTAAGAAGCACCCTCGATGGTAATGGAAGGCTGGAAGTTCTTGTTATGATGGTTGTGATTGTCTTTGGGGTGAGAGTGTAAAGTTCTATGTCGGTAGATGTTTGTTGCGTGCTGCTGTTCACGTTGGGAGGTAAGGGTTTTACTCACCCTTGATTTGTTGCAGATGTTGCTGAATGCTTCTTCCCTTACTCGATGTTATCTTGGCGGTGTTGTGTGATCATTGCATGTATGCGCATGGTTGTTAGATCATTGCATATGCGGATACAGCTGCTGACTCATACACAAAACCCTATTTGTTGGTTATCATTTATTGAAATCAGTTCTATACATTTATTGGACTGATTTGAGGTTGGTTTCCTCCTCTAGGGGCGATTTCCAGCCGCCTCCTCTTCACCCTTTTTCCGGCCATAAAGACCACCATTAACATCGCCTCTCTACTCCTAAATAATCTTCGGCTGATCGTTTAGTTAGTATGCAATCGGTGTTCTGGTGTGTTTTATCTAAGAGGAGGCGCTGGAAATCGCCCCTAGAGAGAGAAGAACCAACCTCAGACAGTCCCAACTAGAAGGAATCTATAAGAGCCGTGAGTGGTTCAATAAATGGATAACCAACAAACTAGGGTTTGTGTTATGAAGTCGAGCAGCTGTATCACGCATATGCAATATCCTAACAACCATGCAGCATACATGCAATGATCCCCCATCCAAAAACAGCCAAAGATAAACATCGAGTAAGGGGAAGAACATTCAGCAACAATCTGCAAACAAATCAAGGGTGATTAAAACCCTTACCTCCCAACGTGAACAGCAGCACGCAACAAACATCTACCGACATAGAACTTTACACTCGTCCCAAACCCACAAAACAATCACAACCATCATTAACAAGAACTTCCAGCCTTCATTACCCATCGAGGGTATACTTCCATTAACACAAAACAACTCTCAAAGAGTTATACATCTTAAACCATGAAGAAAATTGAAACCCTAAAAAGGTTTTCATAAGGCATCAACGAATAAGAACCCATTAAAACATTGGATCGACCAGAATTAAGAATTATTGCAAACCACTACAATCCAATGATCAACCCCAGCCAGAAAATCCGTATAAAAAATTATACCAAACCCTAAGGGTTAAGTAAATCGATGAAGCATCAAACACATCCAAACCAAGGATAAATATATATATCAATGAAGATCAAGCCAAAACCGACTTTAAATATGCAAAAGTTATGTCGGCCAAACAACCAAAACAACCAGCAAATCAAAACCCTAAATAAAAGCAGAACCGATTGAAAACCATGTCGGTTAGGATTAGAAATCAAAACACCTAAACGATTTACCAATAACACCAACAAACAATATGAGATCTCACACGATTTGAAAGGGTTAATTGAAAAAACGATTAGGGATTTAGGGTAAAGAAAAAGGAACGATTGTAAGATAAACAAAGAAATCACAGCCCTCCACCCTAACAAACCAAATTCTATGATGTTAATTCAGTAATCCCAGCAAAGATTAAAGAAAAAACAAAGAAGATAGGAAGAATTTTGGCCAGATTTGTTTGGGTGGGGAGAGGCTGAAATCGCCCCTAGTAGGAGAGCAAATTTTTGGCCTTTTTTTTGGCCAACTTTCGATTCCTTATATTTATTAATCACTACTTTCATCACCGAAACCCTAATTATTCCATCTTGTTTCTATCGATGTTCCTCTTTTTCGTCTTGATAAATTTTAGGGTCATCGTTTTCTTCACTTAGGGTTTCATTACTGGTTTGATTTATGGTACTCGTTATGCTGATTTTAATATATTGGAGGAGTGCTGGTTGTGGATCTGCTGTGCTTCTAAAGAACGAAACCCTTGTTAGGATTTCGTATTATTTTGTTGAATTGGCCTTTGGTGGTGCTGTTCATTCAAGTTAAATCATGAATTATGCATGTTGGACTGTTTAGTCCATTTGTTTTGGTTAGTCGATCTGGTGATCGTTGATGTTTTGCTGGTTTGTGGCTTTGTCCGTGTAAGTGGGTTATGAGAGGGATGGTACTGTTGCGATTGTTTCAGTAATGGTTTGGTGATGGCCTAGCTGGAGCAATTATTATGATTTGTTACGCTTGATCCTTGCTATTGTCGTTAAAATTTTTATTATTGCTGCTGCTTTGGATCGGCTATGTCTTGTTTCGTGTATGTTAGGGTTTCGCTACACCCTATTGATACGTTTAGTACGACCTGGTTATGGTTTGATTATGTTGATGGGTCGTGTTTAATGATAAGTCTCCTTCATGGCAGCTCTGTTTGGATTTTATTCTAATCCACTTTTACAAGTGGTAACTGATGCTAGTGATCATGTGGTTGCTTCGGGCTGCTGTTGCCATATGGGTTAATGTTTTGCACGCCAATTGATGAATATTTGAAGCTGCTACTGCATAGTTTTTCTACGTGGTTTGATAACCCATATGGATTAGTGTTGCTTGCTGTTGGAAGTTAGGGAGTGATAACCCTATGTTGGTATCTTACGGGTCTTCTATATACATGTTAATTGACATTGGTGGTGCTGGGTTTTTTTGTGCGACTATTCGTTGCGCGGAATGTTGATTGCATGTGGCTGGAGATCGGATTGGATTAGTTTGCTGTTCGGTCATGGTGTGGTCTGATGTATTCAAGTTATGCATATTCTTTCTTTGTGCAGCTGCTACTGTCCCGAATAGTGATGGAAGTTAAGTTTAAGGGGTCTTGTTCAAAACCCTTATTGGATCTATGGCAGATTTGGCTACTATTGGTTTGCATTCTCATCTTGGTTGCATTTGGCAGCTTGTTGGTACTCTAAATTTTGTCATAGTGCTCGTTGTGATCACACGCGTATATAGGGCTGGTGGGCGATTTATGTTATTTATTTCAGTTTGTGTGTGATCATATGTGAAGTGGAAGTCATGGTAATCTTGTGGAAGTCAAGTTTAGTTGGTTCTTGTTCAAAAATCACTACTCGGATTGATGCTGGTCGTTTTGGATGTTGAGGCTTATTGGTCTCCTATTCAATAACTCCTACGATCATTATTGGAAGTTAGGGTTTAGCCCTATTGTATGTACAAGTTCTTTGATTACACAAGTTTGGTTCGTAATGATATCTTAAGTGCATGTTCAGACTTGGTGGACGGGGCTTGTGTTGGTTTTGTTAGTGGAGTTCGTTGTTTCTACAAACAGATTATATGTTGAAGATCGCTTGGATTTTCTACGTGGATTCTTCATGGAAGTTAAGGTGGACCGCCATATTGCTATAGAAGGCTCAAGTACTTTTCTTGAGTAGTATTGTAATTTTTTATGTACTTGTGTCAGTATTGGTAGGTTCGTTTTATTGTAAGTTATAAGAATGGTGNACAAGTTTGGTTCGTAATGATATCTTAAGTGCATGTTCAGACTTGGTGGACGGTATTGGTAGGTTCGTTTTATTGTAAGTTATAAGAATGGTGTGTCATTCTTATATTCGAGTCTGTAAGTGTCCTAAGGGACTGAGGTGAGGGATATCACCCTCACCCTATGTACCTCAACGTTTTTTGGTGTAATGCATTTTACCGGGGTGAATTAACCCTTTTACCCAAAAAAATATTTACGATTGTAAGTAACCCCTTTAGGGTTTAATCGTGTATTGCTGGTCTGCTGCAAGTTATTGGACGTGAGTTTTTGGAGAGATGGAGGCTGATTTGGGGAAGGTTAATTTTGATGAGTTGATGGCTCGTATGCTACGGTTAAAGGGTTTAGATGCCAATAATGTTTGTGTATCTCAGCCGAATGCATCAGCTGGGAATTATTCTGTGGTAGAACCTAATAACGTGAGTAGCAATTCTGTTGAGGAGTGTCGTAATAGCTTTGGTGAGTCGGCCTTTGAATCGATGATGAACCCTATTATAACTTCTATATTACCTACTTATTGTGCGTGTCCTGATGTTGGCCGGGGTTTGTTTGTGAATTCTGGTATTGGTTCCTTTGTTGAAATTGATGCTATGAATGTCATGCCTATTACCACACATGATAATCACGCTGAATTTAGGAGTGTTGAATCAGAACCTGTCGTATCTAGTAATATTTCTTCTAAGGAATCTGCTAATAAGGATAAGGTACAAGAGGAGCTCGTGGTTCAACCTAATGATGTCTTGACGGATGGTTCAATAGATGATGGTACTTTTTCAAGTGCGAAACCTGATGGTATGGAGGGTTTTATGGAACTTAGGTCTGATGTGTCGAATTCAGCAACTATTGGACACATTAAACATGGTTTGATGGAGCAAAGTTCCTTAAATATATGTGATTCACCTGAGTATAAACTTGCAACGCCTTCTGCTGGTGCGAGTCTTCATAATCATACTATTAATGACATTTTGACTAATAGTATGAAGCGATTAAAGCGGGCTGTAGATAGGATTGATTGTATGCCTTTGTTAAGAGCAGCTCCTTTATTCGATTCAGTTGATGATACTCAGGTACTCGGTGAGCCTACTATACCTCGTAACTCACATTCTAATGAAACTGATGAGGTTAATGTTTCGGGCTCGAACGTTGTTATTCCAATGGCCGTAGTTGATGACATTTGTCTTAAATTTGCTAATTCATTATACGGTTATTTTATTGGTCAATGTATTGCGTTTCCTATTGTGGAAAATTATGTCAAGCATGCGGAAAAGAGTGATGCTGGTCCTACTAAGGCTGTGGAAAGGGTATCTAATCAACTTGAGCAGCTTCAACCGGTGGACACTAATGCTTCTTTGGGAGGTGTGGAAACCGCGGGGGAGGGCTGTATTACTAAGGTACCATTACATAGCACTATTGAAAGTTTGTGGGAGAAATGTTCTCACAATGATGTTGCAAACGAGCATGGTTCATTCAGCTTTTGCTACTTCTATCACGTTATCTAATGTAATTGATAAGGCAACATGCTCTTATCCGGTTACAAGTGAAGTAGCGAAGAGTTCTAATATGGAGTGTGATCCTATTGCGGGTAGGGTTACTGAAAGTGAAAATGAAGTTGATGAAGTCTATGAGAACTACGACGATATCGAGAATTATTCCAAGATAAAGAGTGGCTCNAAATGTTCTCACAATGATGTTGCAAACGAGCATGGTTCATTCAGCTTTTGCTACTTCTATCACGTTATCTAATGTAATTGATAAGGCAACATGCTCTTATCCGGTTACAAGTGAAGTAGCGAAGAGTTCTAATATGGAGTGTGATCCTATTGCGGGTAGGGTTACTGAAAGTGAAGATGAAGTTGATGAAGTCTATGAGAACTACGACGATATCGAGAATTATTCCAAGATAAATAGTGGTTCTTCAAGAGACTTCAGGGTACAAGGACGCAAGAAGAAATAGTTATGTGACATGTCATTTATTTTTTGTGGTTCTTGTTGTTAGGTAGCTTTGTTTGGCATGTTTATGTTGGTCAGTTGCACATGATGTGCATGTTAGTCTGAAAATAGTTTATCATTCTTATAGTGGTGTCTTGTAAGTGTCCTAAAGGACCGAGATGAGGGACTCACCCTCATCCTTTGTACTTCAATGTTTTTGGTGTAATGCAATTTACCAGGGTGAAAAATCCCTTTTACCCAAAAAAAAGGATTAGGGACAATGGCTATCATCATGTAAAGGACAATTGCT
The DNA here is from genome assembly GCA_014162995.1 of Artemisia annua. Classification (NCBI taxonomy): domain Eukaryota; kingdom Viridiplantae; phylum Streptophyta; class Magnoliopsida; order Asterales; family Asteraceae; genus Artemisia; species Artemisia annua. The sequence goes on from LBNU01011197.1 coordinate 102,343, forward strand.
CTCATCAAGTGAGCAAGCGGTTAGGGACAACGACTCCCATAAAGTAAGGTACAATTGATCACAACAAGTGAGCCTTTTAGGGACAACGGCTCTTATCATGTAAGGGATAAACTGGCCTCATAAATTTAGCCTTTAGGGATAGCGGATCTCATCATGTAAGTGACTATTGCTCTTATCAAGTGTGCAAGCATTAGGGACAACGGCTATCATCATGTAAAGGGCAATTGCTCTCATCAAGTGAGCAAGCGTTTCGGGACAACGACTCCCATAAACTAAGGTACAATTTCTCTCAACAAGTGAGCCTTTAGGGACAACGGCTCTTATCATGTAAGGGACAAATTGCCCTCAAAAAGTTAGCCTTTAGAAACAACGGATCACATCATGTAAGTGACAACTGCGCTTATCAAAGGAGCAAGCATTAGGGACAATAGATATCATCATGTAAAGGGAAATTGCTCTCATCAAGTGAGCAAGCGTTTAGGGACAACGGCTCCCATAAAGTAAGGTACAATTGCTCTCAAAAAGTGAGCCTTTAGGGACAACGGCTCTTATCATGTAAGGGACAAATTGCCCTCATAAAGTTAGCCTTTAGGGACAACGGATCTCATCATGTAAGTGACAATTGCTCTTATCAAGTGTGCAAGCATTAGGGACAACGGCTATCATCATGTAAAGGGCAATTGCTCTCATCAAGTGAGCAAGCGTTTAGGGACAACGGCTCCCATAAAGTAAGGTACAATTGCTCTCAACAAGTGAGCCTTTAGGGACAACGGCTCTTATCATGTAAGGGACAAATTGCCCTCATAAAGTTAGCCTTTAGGGACAACGGATCTCATCATGTAAGTGACAATTGCTCTTATCAAGTGTGCAAGCATTAGGGACAACGGCTATCATCATGTAAAGGGCAATTGCTCTCATCAAGTGAGCAAGCGTTTAGGGACAACGGCTCCCATAAAGTAAGGTACAATTGCTCTCAACAAGTGAGCCTTTAGGGACAACGGCTCTTATCATGTAAGGGACAAATTGCCCTCATAAAGTTAGCCTTTAGGGACAACGGATCTCATCATGTAAGTGACAATTGCTCTTATCAAGTGTGCAAGCATTAGGGACAACGGCTATCATCATGTAAAGGGCAATTGCTCTCATCAAGTGAGCAAGCGTTTAGGGACAACGGCTCCCATAAAGTAAGGTACAATTGCTCTCAACAAGTGAGCCTTTAGGGACAACGGCTCTTATCATGTAAGGGACAAATTGCCCTCATAAAGTTAGCCTTTAGGGACAACGGATCTCATCATGTAAGTGACAATTGCTCTTATCAAGTGTGCAAGCATTAGGGACAACGGCTATCATCATGTAAAGGGCAATTGCTCTCATCAAGTGAGCAAGCGTTTAGGAACAATGGCTCCCATAAAGTAAGGTACAATTGCTCGCAACAGGTGAGCCTTTAGGGATAATGGTTCTTATCATGTAAGGGACAAATTGGCCTCATAAAGTTAGCCTTTAGGGACAGCGGATCTCATCGTGTAAGTGACAATTGCTCTTATCAAGTGTGCAAGCATTAAGGACATCAGCTATCATCATGTAAAGGGCAACTGCCCTCATCAAGTGAGCAAGCGTTTAGAGACAACGACTCCCATCAAGTAAGGTACAATTGCTCAAAACAAATGAGCTTTTAGGGACAACGGCTCTTATCATGTAAGGGACAAATTTCCCTCATAAAGTTAGCCTTTAGGGACAACGGATCTCATCATGTATGTGACAATTGCTCTTATCAAGTGTGCAAGCATTAGGGACAATGACTATCATCATGTAAAGGGCAATTGCTCTCATCAAGTGAGGAAACGTTTAGGGACAACGGCTCCCATAAAGTAAGGTACAATTGCTCTCAACAAGTGAGCCTTTAGGGACAACGGCTCTTATCATGTAAGGGACAAATTGCCCTCATAAAGTTAGCCTTTAGGGACAACGGATCTCATCATGAAAGTGACAATTGCTCTTATCAAGTGTGCAAGCATTAGGGACATCGGCTATCATCATGTAAAGGGCAATTGCTCTCATCAAGTGAGCAAGCATTTAGGGACAACGAGTCCCATAAAGTAAGGTACAATTGCTCTCAACAAGTGAGCGTTTAGGGACAACGGCTCTTATCATGTAAGTAACAATTGCTCTTATCAAAGGTGCAAGCATTAGGGACAATGGCTATCATCATGTAAAGGGAAATCGATCTAATCAAGTGAACAAGCGGTTAGGGACAACGGCTCCCGTAAAGTAAGGTTCAATTGCTCTCAATAAGTGAGGCTTGAGGGACAACGGCTCTTATCTTGTAAGGGACAAATTGCCCTCATAAATTTAGTCGTTAGGGACAAAGGATCTCATCATGTAAGTGAAAATTGCTCTTATCAAAGGTGCAAGCATTAGGGACAACGGCTATCATCATGTAAAGGGCAATTGCTATCATCAAGTGAGCAAGTGTTTAAGGACAATGACTCCCATAAAGTAAGGTGCAATTGCTCTTAACAAGTGAGCCTTTATAGACAACGGCTCCTATAATGTAAGGGACAAATTGCCCACATAAAGTTAGCCTTTAGGGACAACGGATCACATCATGTAAGTGACAATTGCTCTTATCAAGTGTGCAAGCATTAGGGACAACGGCTATCATCATGTAAAGGGTAATTGCTCTCATCAAGTGAGCAAGCGTTTAGGGACAACGGCTCCCATAAAATAAGGTAAGTTCTCTCTCTTTCTCTGGTGATTTCCGGCCGCCACATCTCCACCCTTCTCCAGCCATAAAACAAACTGTAACCATGGTGCTGTTGATACACGAGTAATGAATGTAATACCCATGGAGCTGCTGTGGGTTCAATAGTTTTGGGTAAAGTCACGCCTGCTGCTGTTGTAACACACGAGGTTGGTGTCGATCCATCCTTGGCTGATGTGGTTATTCCGCAGGAAGAAGTGGAAGCGATTAGTAACAGATTTGATAACTCACTTTATGGTTATTTTGTTGGACAAAGACCCGCGTTTCCAGTAGTCCAAAACTTTGTGCGGAATGTTTGGAAGGAATTTGGGTTTAAGAATGTCATGATACATCAAGGATTCTTTATGTTTCAGTTCTCAAGTAGGGAGGGTATGGAGGATGTCCTTAATCATGGTCCTTGGCGAATTAGGTTAGTCCCATTAATGCTTCATATTTGGAATCCTAATTCTGAATTGGTTAAGGAGGACATAAAGAAGGTTCCGGTGTGGGTTAAATTGTATAATGTGCCGGTAGTGGCATATTCGCTGGTTGGGCTGAAGATGATCACGGCTAAATTGGGACGCACTATAATGTTTGATGACCACACAAGTAATATGTGTCTTAAGTCGTGGGGAATGAATTCATATGCAAGGGTTTTAGTTGAGATTTCAGCGGAGAATGATTTTGTGGAGTCACTTGTGGTGGCAATACCTATTCCAAAGACTAATGAGCATCGAATGGTTAAGATTGATATTGAGTTTGAGTATAAACCTCCCCGTTGTTCTATATGCATATTGTTTGATCATGTGGATAAGGAGTGCCATAAGAAGATGATTGAGGGTAACCGTAGTAAGAGGATGGGGGCTGGTCTTGGGTCTAATAAGCATAATTCAAAGGGTGGTAACAAGTCAAAGGGCGCGGATAAGCCGAAATTTATTTATAGACCTGTTGCTAAGCCTAGTAATCAAGACCAAGCTAGTACTTCCATACCGAATGATAATGTTGATCCTAAGGTCACGAATGTAATCACTAATGAGGTCACTAATGAGGAGACTCCTAATGAGCAATCTTCTACTCCTTTGGTGAATAATGAAGTGAATGAATTTGGTTATTTTAAAGATAACATTGATCTTGGTGAACTTAGGAAAACTATGGATAATATTAGGGACATGAACATGGTGTTTGAGCCTGCCGATAACTCTTCTAACGTGGTGGATGGTAGCAATGGTGCTGATTTGCAGATTCATAAGGAGACTTTAAACAGCCCCAATACTACAACGTTGGAGGAAGATATGGATAATTTGAAACCTCGTGAGGTTTCTGCTAATACTCTTAGTTTGATTGAACCACTTGTGAGTGTACATCCCTCTACTTCTGCTACTAAGAGGACCAACCCGTTTTCTAAGGTTGGTGAGATCATTGATTCGGAAAGTGAAGATGAGGTTCTTAACACGTTTGATGAGTCTGCGAATTTGTTTGATATGCCTTTTGGTAATTTCTCATCGTCAGGTGGTGGAGGTGATCAGGAAGAATTCCATGATTATGATGATTTTACTGATCAATTATACGATCTTCCAGGACGGTTGGGTGCATTTTATGAAGATTTCAAGCTCCAAGGACGAGTCAGGAAGTAGTTGATCTTCTTCAGTCTTGTTTTTACCTAAGTGGTAGTGTTTATTTCTTAGTTTTAAGAAATGGTCGTGTCTTGTTATGTATGCAATTTTGCCTATATAACGGGCTTAGATATGGGACTTCACCCATATCCATTGTACTTTAACGTTTCTTTTGGTTTGTTTTGGTAAGTTATAAGAATGGTTTATCATTCTTATATAAGAGTCTGTAAGTGTCCTATGGGACTGAGATGAGGGACGTCACTCTCATCCGTTGTTCTTCAATGTTTTTTGGTGTAATGAATTTTACCGGGGTGTATTAACCCTTTTACCCAAAAAAAAAAATCAATGTCTTATTCTGATTGAGTTATGGAAGTCGGTTAGGGATCTTCAAGGGTATATAATCCCTTTTGGAGGATTCGATACCTCATTCTTTGAGGTGTTGGATTCGTGGTTGTGTTGTTTAGGGTTTTACTGTTCGTCTATTCTAGGGTTTACTGTTTTATTGATTTAGGTCTTCTATTCGTTTTGTTTTCGTAATTATTATGAAATCTGTGGATCGTGTTGGTGCTAAGGGTTCTAGTAACAAAGATAAGGAGGGGGTGAGTCGTAGTAAAGATGGTTCGTCCAGCAACCTGCTTCAAGATGCACCAACGCTGAAATCAATTTTGAAAAAACCTGTGCGTAACGTGGCTGCTAAGGTAGGAGTTTCAACGAGTGATG
>LBNU01011198.1:0-20349 GCA_014162995.1 Artemisia annua
ATGGTCAATTCGCACACAAGGCAGTATGGTCAGTTGTCATCCCTCCCATTTCCTTGCAATCCATCATGCTAGTGTCCTATGGTCAATTCTTCTAGCCTACTAACTAAATTGGGGTCTTAATTCAATTTAAGCTAGCGTAACGGATACAACCGCATCTCAAAACTACCGGAATTAGAGGTTCCCAAGATAAACTAAGCATGCACACACGTAAAAGCATTCAAGGAAAGTACGGAAACATAATTAAAGCAATAAAGGAATCATAATCAGACTAGCACCAGAGGTGCTTAGCCAAACATATAGTAAATCATACCAATAATGATGACTAAAACATGAATTGAATTGATCATAATATTTGATACAAATTACTTGATGTAGAACTAATACTGATGAGGATAGGTGGTGAATTCTCCCTTGAAAGATGGTTTGGAATAGCTAGAAAATGCCCTAGAATGGTGCCCTAATCGACCCCTAGGGGAGGGGTGAGAAGAGATGCATAAAATGAAGATTTAGGGCTGTATTTATAGGCCCATAAACCTCTACGGCGTAGTTGAAAAGTGAGCTACGGCGTAACACTTGTTACGAGGAAGCCCCTTTTTGCGTTAGGGTGTAACACCTGTTATGGCGTAGCTGATATTTGGTGTTACGGCGTAACACCTTCTGTCCAAATCTGGCCATCTTAGAAAAATCATATCTTTTAAACCGTAAGTCGTCACGGGGCATGCCACCCGGCGTTTCGAAGATAATTGAGTCTAGTTTCATTTAAAATTAGTCTCATGGTCTGATTCTCTTTTTATCTTCAGTTCTCAATACTCCTTTGTGCCCACGTAATTCATTACGCCGTAACTAATTAGTCACGTTACGCCGTAGCTCTTCGTCTTCATTTTTGTTGGCTTGTTCCTTCATGCGCTCCACCAGGAACTTGTGAATGCTTGACCAGATGAAGCGGGCCTCTTCCTTAAACACATGTAGTTCCTCACGAAGCTGAAATGTATTTTGGCAACACTGACAATAAGAGAAATGTGGTTGGCATTGCTGCAAGTGGTGGTTCAGGGAGACGGGTGTGATAATGAAGAGAAGATCCATGTACATTTATTTTTGAACCATAAGGGCGAGTTTGTGAATTTGAGGATTGGGCATCCATGAATTTGAGGATTGTTCTAGTAAATTTGAGGAATGTGTATTGTTTATGAGATGAGAGTTGTGGTATAAGTGAATATAAAGGGAGACGCCTTTGACTAGTCAATGTGCAGGTTTGTGCTTCGTGTGTGAGAAGTTAATGAAGCCATTGAAATAAAATATAGGATCAGGCTACTAGAAATAAAAGCGTTTGACTTTCTTTGTGTTGTGTAAAGAGTATTAACTGAGCACATGTACGCACAAACCTACCCATGTCACTTGCTTCATTTATTTGTCAACATTTCTCGCAACCCTATCCTTCTTATATCATTAACTTTGTTCATCAAACTCATTGAAACTTTAAGCTCACCATGGATGCTGAATCCAGAAAGATAGCAACAAACGGTCACAACCATGCAGTCCGTTACCCATTGAAAGTATCAGGCTCTCATGCTTGGTATTTCTCCGCAGACCCAGAAAAACTACTTCCACGAATGCCAAAACCACATGCCTCTATATGTCAATGTTACAAAAATACATTTCAGGGTTGTGAGGAACTACGCGTGTTTAAGGAAGAGTCTCGCCCTATGTGGACATCAATTAACAACTTAATGGTGATAGTCATGGAGGAAAGAGTCAAAAAACCTTGAAACCTGTTCTAGTTATGTTATGGACATCGGTTTATGTATTACTTTAAGTACTAAGTATGTTTATGTATTATGTGGACATCGGTTGCATTACTTTAAGTTCTAAGTATGTTTATGTATTATGTTTGAGGAACATCTATATTTATGTAATCTGTTTAAGTACCCCTATCTATGATATGCTTTTATTAGTATGTCTTGATAACATAAATGGAATATGCTTTAAGTCATATGTATATGTGATTTATTCTTTGAATGTTATTATTGTTGGAAATATGAACAAAATTATGCAAAACTGCACACGGTAACCTATAATGCTTATAAAATTTAATACCGCCTCTTCGGTTTCCCCATTATTTGTGTGTGTGTGTATATATATATATATATATATATATATATATATATATATNTTGTTCTAAGTATGCCGTTAGAATGGAAAATCTAGCAATGTTTGGCATAGTAGTTGTGCTGCTATACTAACTAAGTTATCATATTGACTTAATAGCTAAAAAAAACTATACAAGATACATAAACAATAGGTTTGCATCTTCAGTTAGTGGGTATTAATGTCTTGACTATTGACGTTTGAATTTAAATGGTGGCAGATTTAGTTGCTTATAAGGATGAAATTGTCTTCAGAATGCACAAATATGGATTTTTTGATTTTGTTCATTTGAGGTACGTCCAAGGGAATGTTTCTTCACTTTGTGCCTTTGTAAATGGCTGACATATCTTTAGTCTTGGTCTGGATGATATGTTATCACACATTAGAGGAGAAAAATGGGTTGTGTTCTTTTGTTTGCCTGGAAAATCATTAGAAGAAGATTTGAAGTTGATTAACACAGACAATTATGTGCATACAATGATCGAACTAGGTTGTCGGGCTGGTTTTGTAGATTTGTTTGTTGCTCACACAAAACAAATGGTATCTCAATACTATAAAAAAAAAACATTGATTCAGGGGGTGAAGGTGGGGAGGTTGTTGGATGGGTAGAAGAAAATTCTAGCTTGCAGTGCTCTAGTACTTCTACTCCTTTTAAGACTAGTACTTCAACTTCGTTTAAGTCTAGTACGTCAACCAGGGAGACAAGTGTAAACTTGAAAAGAAAGGTTGTGGGTGATGCAGATCCTAAATTCGGGAAGAGTAAAAGAAAGTGAAGAGGTCTGTGGATAACATCAGTTACTTAAGTTCCATTAACACCTTGAATTCTAACAACACTGACTCAAGTTCTAAAGGTCCTCAAAATCCTATGTCATGGGTTGACTATTTTCCAAAGGGTTATTCAGGATCAATGACCAAAAAGGATGATGCTAGGAAGATTAAACTTCTAAAAAGACTGACAAAGAGCTTTTTGATGAAAGGGTTCAGGTGCTAGGCCTTCCCAATGCTAAGACCTGTGAAGACAATGGTATAAAACCATTTGCTCCAAAAATTGTCAAAGTTATTCCAAAAGGGGAAGGTAAAAATAAAATGTATTAGTTGATTTAGGAAGTAGTTTATTTGAATAAACTTGTTGTAACCACCTCTTTTGGGAAATACACCCGTAAAGGAGCATTAACTGATCACAAACATAAACACGAAAATCACATTAATGAAACCATAAAACACAGACCAAACATGTAAATGGAAATATGCAAAAACATAATAGTGGCTTGGACATGCCCAAAACCATGACTCGTATCTAATAGACCATAGTCATTCAATTTTTTTGTTGTTTTTAATGAAGTTTCTTGGCTTCTTTTTTTACTTCTTTTTTGCTTGACTTGCTTGAGTTGCATCTGCACTTTCTTCTTTTTCAATACTCTCCTTAGTTGGTGTTGTTGTCCTACTTCCATCTATACTACCAACTGCACCACCCCCTGCAGGTTTGTTTTCACTTCTAATACCCAGAACCATAAATCCACCACTAACTTTATCCCCTCTGTATCACCAGCTCCACCAACTACAACAACACTTCCACATGTGTAAGCATGCCTCCAGCACTTAACATCCATACAACAGACAATGCATCTTTCGTCCAACACCTTTACATATGTATCATTACCAGTCATTTTCTTTCTCTTTAATTTTTGAGTTGAAGGTTGTGCCATATCTATGTTGGAAGACAAGTTGGATGGAGACTTTACTTCACAATTCAAGTTAGTAGGAGAATTTACTTTACTCTAAAGGTTGTGCTATATTTTTGTACTTTGAATTACACCCGTTTGACTTTCATTGTGTGAGGTAGGTAAAGGAGTATTAACTCCTCACAAATGTTATGCCAAACAGTCCAAAGAATGAGCTTGATGCGTGGATTGCAGTCAACACAAAAAGTTTTACTTCTTAAGGGATCTTGAGAAGCTTGCAATCCCCACCAGGCAGTGTACCTGACCGATGTAGTATAGTGAGTGGCAAGTACCAGGGGATTGATCGTTCTCTCGGGGAATAGTGTTTGTTAGGGTTGAAACTAATCTACTATGTCTAGAGGTGAGGGATGATTCTTTTTGTATTTTTATGTTTTAAGGAAAGTAAGTAAAAATCTCGGGTATTGGAAGAGTGGGCGGAATTAGTTGCTAATCAACTAACCCAAATAACTACAAATGCAATAATAATAAAATAACAAGAAAATAAATGTGAAGACTTCTAATATGGAGAAAAGCGTGTTTACTTAGATTTCATTACTCCCTAGTTATCTTTTATTGATTGATAAGTTTGTTACAATTGCGTGGGTAACGGGTTGCATTCCTTAATACCATTCGTTGGGCCGTGTACGATCTTCCCCAACTCTATAAGCTTCTATCTCTTTCTATGACGACACGTTTAGTATCCTATCATGGCCTCATTAATAGTCACTTATGCATTAAATACAACCATTAAAATCGTAGTACACATCCGAGTCATGTTTCTTAAGACGTTCAAGCAAGTTACCATTAGGAGATTAGCCAGTTTCTTAAGCCTAACATCGATATCATTCACCTAACAACAATTAATAACAAACCATCAATCAACAATCAATAACTAGGTTTAATTAGATCTAAGCAAACACAAATAAACCTAGCCTAGCATGTTAAAAGAAAGACAAGCATAAGATACAATCAAACAACACATAGACATATTGAATGATTGAAGGATAACTTATCTTTAAATGAACATGGAAGAAAAGAGGGTTTGAAACCCTAAAATTGCTGCAAAAGTCAACTAGGGTTCGTACCCAAAGTTCCCTACCAATAGTCCTCTCTTTATGAATGAAAAATCGAAAAGTATATATAGATTTACAATGGTGACGGCATCCCCTTTTAATGGATGATGTCGTCATCTCGCCGTGTTTAGGGTTTCTTGTCGTCCAACCCATCTTCTTGACGCCGTCCCCTTGTAGGTCTTCTGGGTCGTCACGCCTTGAAAAATACACGTGACGGCCTACTTCTGGAATAACGTGACGCCGTCACTTGTTATGCTCCAAAATTCTTCTAGCGCGTCAAGTGCAAATGTGATATCCACCTCTTGTTCCAGTGAGTGACGCCGTCTCTTTGAAAAGCTTGACGTCGTCAGGTACAATTTCCAGCTTGGATTCTTGACCTTGTCGTTTTCTTCACTTTTTGCTCCAAAAACGTCCAAAATGCCTTGTTTTCCAGAATTCTTCTCAAAAGTACCTAAAATGACAAAAGGAACGATTTAAGGTAATAACTGATCATATTATCATGACTATTTTCAATGACCCCTTAAAAGCGTAACAAATTTCTCCTTATCAAATACCCTTACACTTGGGATTTGCTTGTCCTCAAGCAAATGAGTTTTTATTCTAATCAAAATAAAAGTTAGGGGTCATTTAACATTAATATAAAAGTAATTACAACAAATGATCGTTCCATCTTAACCAAAATAAGCACGGAAATTATATACTAGCACCTCACAAATAGTGTTTGGATACTCTCAACTCTCGGGTGTTATAAACCTACAATGGAAATGGAAAAATATCACTCACTACCTGTTATAGAAAATAGATTACCATAGGCTTGGGAAAGGATCGAAAACCTCCACCACTTGGCGTAAGCACCTAGGAAAACTATCAAAGAGGTCTTTTCAAGAGTTGTAACGTTAGTTGTAGGGATATGGAAAAAATGGTTTGTTGGATAAAGGGATATTTAACTGGTGGCAAGTCAATTATCTTAGTTAATTACATGTACAATGCGGCGTTGCTAAGCCAAGACTCGACTTAACTTAGGCTAATCATAAAATAACAAAAACTTAAAATAAACATAAAAGGAAACGGGATGGTAGTCCGTATGTTTTTCTCTTTTCTTTGTCTAATTATTTTTTTTCGTTTTTCATGATTTTATTTATTTATTTATTTATTTTTTTTGCATACACTCTTGCCGTACCGTCCAAAATAATACATCATAGGGGGATTACATTCCCCTTACACTTGAACTTTTACGTACTTTACATGTAACTATTCTAATGACGCGAATTAAGAAAATCAAAACACTTGGAGAACTTTAAACATTTGCGTACATATGGGGGTAATAATTGATGTTCTTCCCCATTACTCCATAACAATAGTACTTTACCCATGAGTCCCAATCGTCCTAAAACAATATGTACAAGATATCACTCGACTTAGCAACCATGTAATCAATTAGACAATTAACAAAGGGTTTAAACAAATGTCGTAACAATAATGCACTAAAGATGAGTGCATACAAGGTAGGCTAAGGTGATTTGGGTGTACATTTGGGGGTGGATTGTAAACAAATTCTTCCTTTAAGTAACCGGAATGCGCTATTCAGAATTTCTTCCTTTCGGTCTTTCCAATAACTTAAAGTTAGAAATGAAAAAGATAGGCTCTGAGGGGTGTACTAGGGGCATCGTGTAATAAAAATGAGTACATCGCAAAGGTGTGGGGAAATTACTTGACCAATGAAGTCAATGTAATTATATAAACAGGCTTTAAAACATGGATTATCCTAATGCCTCTTATCATGTAGTAATCCAACTACACTAATGTAGTCTCACTTGTGGTCTCGGAATGAATCACTAACGCAAGTTCTAGAATCTAAATACTACCAGTACACTCACAAGCACTAAGGCTTTTCCTAACAAATCTAGGGGCGAACCTCACATATTTGGGGTGCAAATTTTTGAGTGGTACGGTTTTTGTGCTAGTCATATAACTCCTATCCATGAGACGCTTATTAAGACTAATGTTTCACTCCTATATGTTACAAAAAATTTTAAATTTGGTGCTAAAATTACCCTAACAAGTGTTTCTCTTAGTTTTATTACACATCTACCATTAAACAAGACAAAAATCAAGTGCAATTGTAATTTATAAGGAATCTTCATTTACCCCCTTACACTTAAGCTGTTTGTCCCCAATGTTCAATTAAAAGATGTAAAAGTAAAGAAAATGAAAGATCGAAACAAATACTCCCCTGATTGGTTTGTTGTGGATGATGTAGTAACATGGTTAAATCTTCCTCTAAGAAAATATGAAAATTCCAAGATTAAAGCAGCGCCAAAAGCTAGATGTGTTACATGTACCAAAAGCTAGATGTGTTACATGTACATCTTCTCGTCCAATATAAATTTTTAAGAAAACAAACACAAAAACCAAAGCATCAAACCGAACAAAAATTGCAACTAGTTGTAATTCCAGACTTAGAAATAAAAACAAAACAATTAAAGGATAGGATACTTGTGGAATGAATTGCAGATAGGAACTCATAAAACATATCCACAAGTATTGACACACAAACAAGATAGAATATCTTCTGTCATGAATTGTTAATTTTTTTCATGTTCGAATTTTGTTCATTTAACAAATCTGCACTTTTTGATCCAAAATATAAATTTCCCTACACTTATCTTTTTGTAAAATACCTTTATATGCAATTAAGACGAGGTTAAAAATAAAATAAAGCATTTTCACAAATTATTCGAAACATGAAAATTTAACAATTATAATTAAGCATATAAGACACAAATAAACAAATAAAACAAAAACATCAAACAATTAAAAATATGGGTTGCCTCCCAAGAAGCGCTTATTTTTGTTCGAGTCACGAGCCTGACTCTACCCTTATTTAACAGGAATAGGGGAGGTTTTCCCTACACTTAGGACTAAGTGCGGGTGAAAGTAGCGATACACACCCTTAGGGTGGAAATATGCCACGTGAGGTGAAGGGGGTGAATGAATGGTTTCCTTCATCCTAAAACTACCCGGATAATATGGGTTGATGGGNCAAAAAATTTTAAATTTGGTGCTAAAATTACCCTAACAAGTGTTTCTCTTAGTTTTATTACACATCTACCATTAAACAAGACAAAAATCAAGTGCAATTGTAATTTATAAGGAATCTTCATTTACCCCCTTACACTTAAGCTGTTTGTCCCCAATGTTCAATTAAAAGATGTAAAAGTAAAGAAAATGAAAGATCGAAACAAATACTCCCCTGATTGGTTTGTTGTGGATGATGTAGTAACATGGTTAAATCTTCCTCTAAGAAAATATGAAAATTCCAAGATTAAAGCAGCGCCAAAAGCTAGATGTGTTACATGTACCAAAAGCTAGATGTGTTACATGTACATCTTCTCGTCCAATATAAATTTTTAAGAAAACAAACACAAAAACCAAAGCATCAAACCGAACAAAAATTGCAACTAGTTGTAATTCCAGACTTAGAAATAAAAACAAAACAATTAAAGGATAGGATACTTGTGGAATGAATTACAAATAGGAACTCATAAAACATATCCACAAGTATTGACACACAAACAAGATAGAATATCTTCTGTCATGAATTGTTAATTTTTTTCATGTTCGAATTTTGTTCATTTAACAAATCTGCACTTTTTGATCCAAAATATAAATTTCCCTACACTTATCTTTTTGTAAAATACCTTTATATGCAATTAAGACGAGGTTAAAAATAAAATAAAGCATTTTCACAAATTATTCGAAACATGAAAATTTAACAATTATAATTAAGCTTATAAGACACAAACAAACAAATAAAACAAAAGCATCAAACAATTAAAAATATGGGTTGCCTCCCAAGAAGCGCTTATTTTTGTTCGAGTCACGAGCCTGACTCTACCCTTATTTAACAGGAATAGGGGAGGTTTTCCCTACACTTAGGACTAAGTGCGGGTGAAAGTAGCGATACACACCCTTAGGGTGGAAATATGCCACGTGAGGTGAAGGGGGTGAATGAATGGTTTCCTTCATCCTAAAACTACCCGGATAATATGGGTTGATGGGTGGGTCGGTTCCTCTTTTGTCTCCTAGATGTAAATCTAAGGATGGAAAGTTGTGTAAAGATTGAGGTTCCGGTTCATCAACACTAGGAAATTCCCTAGAACTAAGAGTAAGGTTGTGACTACAAGTATTCAAACCTATATCCTCTAGTTGTGTTTGGTTCAAAGGTTCTACCTCCATCGGGATTCCTAAAGTCTCTTCTACTTCTTCCGGGTAAGTCACGGGCGGTGTGGGTGCTTCAAATGATGGTAGGACTTGTGGGGTACTTTGTGGGCTTGGATTATCCACCTCATCCTCCATTGTATCTAGATTACCTATGTGTTTGTTTTGTACTATGATGTTACATGACATCCATTTAAGTATTCCAAAATAGTCATCCCCAGACAAACTTCCTATTTGCTCCTTCAAACTTGTGCTTAATTGATCTGTAATATTGTTTGTTGGGTTGTCTACTCTATAATAATATTGGGCACAATCTTCTATGGCATCCCATGCTTCTTCAGCATATAATTTCTTAAGGTCCCCGTCGGCAAAATCGTCAATGTACCATTGGTCATATCGGCCGACACGATTGTAAAAGATTTGAGTTAGGGACCATAAATCGAAGTTATGATGAGGGACTGTTTGGAGTAAATTTTTAAAACGAGTCCATGCATCATAGATAGGTTCATCTCGATATTGGTTGAACATCAAGATGTAATTAGGAGTGATTGGATTTCGTGGTCGGTAGTATGGTGGATTCGTGTTCTCTATAATGGTGAACGAAAGAGTCTATGGAAAGGTTTTTACGAACAAAGACGCAAAGAAAAGATAGACTACGAGAAAGCTAAGAAAAAGAAAAATAAAAATCTCACTTGATATGAATCTAATGAGTAGACCTAATTAAAATAAAATTCAACCTAAGCAATAACTATTCCCCGGCAGCGGCGTCAAAAACTTCATGCGTGGATTGCGGTCTACGCAAATGGTTTTACTTCTCAAGGGATCTTGAGAAACTTGCAATCGCCACCAGGCAGTATACCTGACCGATGTAGTATAGTGAGTGGCAAGTACCGGGGGATTGATCGTTCTCTTGGGGATTAGTGTTCGTGAGGGTTGAAACTAATCTACTAGGTCTAGAGGTGAGGGATGATTCTTTTTATATTTTTATGTTTTAAGGAAAGCAAGTAAAAATCTCGGGTATTGGAAGAGTGGGCGGAATTAGTTGCTAATCAATAAACCCAAATAACTACAAATGCAATAAAAATAAAATAACAAGAAAATAAATGTGAAGACTTCTAATATGGAGAAATGCGTGTTTACTTAGATTTCATTACTCCCTAGTTATCTTTTATTAATTGATAAGTTTGTTACAATTGCGTGGGTGACGGGTTGCATTCCTTAATACCATTCGTGGTGCCGTGTACGATCTTCCCCAACTCTATAAGCTTCTATCTCTTTCTATGACGACACGTTTAGTATCCTATCACGGCCTCATTAATAGTCACTTATGCATTAAATACAACCATTAAAATCGTAGTACACATCCGATTCATGTTTCTTAAGATGTTCAAGCAAGTTACCATTAGCAGATTAGCCAGTTTTCCTAAGCCTAACATCGATATCATTCACCCAACAACAATTAATAACATACCATCAATCAACAATCAATAACTAGGTTTCGTTAGATATAAGCAAACACAAATAAACCTAGCCTAGCATGTTAAAACAAAGATAAGCATAAGATACAATCAAACAACACATAGACATATCGAATGATTAAAGGATAACTTATCTTTAATTGAACCTGGAAGAAAAGAGGGTTTGAAACCCTAAAATTGCTGCAAAAGTCGACTAGGGTTCGCACCCAAAGTTCCCTACCAAAAGTCCTCTCTTTATGAATGAAATATCGAAAAGTATATATAAATTTACAATGTTGACGGCATCCCCTTTTAATGGATGACGCTGTCATCTTGCTGTGTTTAGGGTTTCTTGTAGTCCAATCCATCTTCCTGACGCCGTCCCCTTGTAGGTCTTCTGGGCCGTCACGCCTTGAGAAATACACGTGACGGCCTACTTCTGGAATAACGTGACGCCGTCACTTGTTATGCTCCAAAATTCTTCTGGCGCGTCAAGTGCAAATGTGATATCCACCTCTTGTTCCAGTGAGTGACGCCGTCCCTTTTAAAAGCTTGATGTCGTCAGGTACAATTTCCAGCTTGGATTCTTGACTTTGTCGTTTTCTTCACTTTTTGCTCCAAAAACGTCCAAAATGCTTTGTTTTCCAGAATTCTTCTCAAAAGTACCTAAAATGACAAAAGGAACAATTTAAGGTAATAATTGATCATATTATCACGACTTAGGGCTTAAATGACCCCTTAAAAACGTAACAAATTTCTCTTTATCAGAGCTTCTATAGGTGCTATGCCAAACACTCCTTCAAGCACCCGTAAAGGAGTATTAACTGCTCACAAGTGTTAGTCAATTAAACAAGTGAAATACACCCGTTTGACTTTCACCCGCTTGACCATGTTACTGTCAAGTTGTATCAGCTATATGACCCATGTTCATATTGGCTGCTTTGAATATATATTGTAAATAGTTGATCCTTAAGTTAACATAAAAAACCTAAATTGAAACACAAACATATCAGTAACATAAAGATCCAAACTTTTATTGATCATAGTACTTAAGAACCATTACGAATTTCCATAAAAAAATTATCTAAACACACACTTGTTTAGTAGTTAGAACCGCTACCTTTAGCATCACCCCTTTTCTTCCTATTCTTCATTTCTTTTTCTTTCTTGTCCTTCTTATCCTTTAGATGTTTAAGCAAAACTTCAAGATGGGAAATCCTCTGTTTCAACTCATCAAACTTTGGTAAACCGGTATCCAAAGTATCTTGCTTCTCCTCCTCCTCCTCCGAATCACCCAAAAGCTCTTCATAGTAGCCATCTTGCTTCCTCAGATAAGTCAGAATCTGAGTTCTCAACTCCTTAGGTATATTCCTATAAGAACCATACTCATCAATTGGTTCAGCGCCATATCCATCAAGAAGTAAATCATTTAGATAATAGTTTCTTAAAACTTTGTCAAACTCCTCTTCCTCGGTACCAATGTAGATAGCCTTCCCTTTACCATTGTTTGCCATCGTCGGTTGTTTTGATCATTGGGATTATGTGTGTTTTGGTGGAATGTGTGTGGTTTTGTGTGTTTAAATAAGCGAGATTATAACACCCCCATTTTCGGAACGCAGCGGAATACAACATGGGGTGCTTTATCAGTCACATAGTATAAGTATAGTAAACAAATTTAAAATAAGACATTTTTAATATATACTTCACATTCGATAATTTATCAGAGTCAACAAAGGTCCCAAAAGTTTTTAACATAATCCAAAGTTACATAAGTTTAGAAGTTTGAAACGTTATCGAATGAAAATTTTTATTTAAACATGGGCCATCATGTAAATATCCATTTTGTTGATATAAATAATGCATAAAAACGTTATTCATATTTTTCGATATCTCTACGTTTTGACGATCACAAAACGTAAAATCATTAAACGTAAAATTACTACGTAAACAAGTATTAAGTTAGTTTATATCATTTTATCCAACTAAATCACTTAAGGTATGAATAAACAAGTGCTTAATACATTTCATTATCAAAGGGGTATTTAATTAATTATTTCAAAGTTTATTAAATAATATAAACATATTATATAATTTTGAAAAACACTTTTGGTAATAAAGGAAAATTTTTAAATCATACTAAATATATGAATTCAAATTTTTAACCAAAATCAGTTAGTTTTTTACCAAATAAACTTTCCCCAAAAAAAGACAAGAAATCTGGCCGTTACAGGTGGGCGGCCCCCTTAATTTTAAGGGGGCCGGCCTCCATTTAAGGGGGCCGCCACGCTCCCTGTGTCAGATTTCTTTGCCTATAAATACCACTTCAAACCTGGTATTTTTCCTCACTTTTTGCACTAAAATTTTCAGATTCAATCCTCTCTAAACATCTTTCAAAACCCTTTGATCATAATATTATTAATCCTTGTTTCAAGTGATTCAATCCCTCCTCATCCATCCTCATTGAAAGTGCAAGAGAAGAATACTCCTTCAACATCAAGTTTAAGAAGTATTGTAGATTAGTAGTGTATATTGTGTAAATCATTTGTGAAGTTGTGTTGTGCTTGTAATAAGTAGTTTTAGGTGAAGTAGAAGTTGTGTAGAGAAGAAGAAGTAGTGTAGTAGTGAAGTGGTGTGAAGTAGTGAAGAAGGTGTGTTGTGTACAAGTAGTGTAGAAGTTGTGAAGTGTTGTGAGATTGGTTTTAGCTAGAATTAGAACCCGACATCTAGCTTTGTGTCGTTAAATTGGTGTAAGCGAAAGTCGTGTAAGGTTTCTCCGCCACAAGGGAGTTTGTTGACATAGTGAAGAAAACTCTCGAGTAGGTGACTCGGGGAGTGGGTTAGGAACAAGGAAGGTGACCTTGTAGCCGGACCACTATAAATCCTTGTGTTGTGGTTTGATCCTTCTAACTCTATCTTTTCATTACTTATATACTTGTATTATATTTGCTTAGTTAGTTAGTAACTTAATAATTGTTCATATAGTGCAAGTATTGAATTCACATAAACTAGAATCGAAGTTTTAAAACAAACTTGTTTTCATAAATTTTAAAANAACAGACGTAAAACTATTCAACCCCCCCCCCTTCTAGTTTTTCACAATTGGTATCAAGAGCCACGTCAAACAAGATTTTTAAAATATATTGTATTTTAAAACTTGAAACGATCTATGGAATCGGAAAAATATTTAGAAGTGCAATCTATGCAAAGACCAACACTATTTGAAAGTGATGGAGTTTTATATTGGAAAAATCGATTCGAAACTTATGTGAAATCAAAGGATCTAGATCTTTGGCATGTTATTACTAATGGTGATTTTCTTCCTTTGCAATATAATCCCGAAACTAAAAAGGATGAACTTGTTTCTTATGAAAAACAAAACGGTGATTTGAAAAAGAAACTTGCTAAAAATAATGAGGCTAAAATGGTGATTTACAATGCGTTACCACGCAAAGAATATGAAAGAATTTTTATGTGTAATACCGCAAAAGAAATTTGGAATTCTTTACTAATCACTCACCAAGGTAATAGTTAAGTCAAAGATAATAAAATAGATCTTCTTGTACAACAATATGAACAATTTACGATTCCGGAAGAGAAATCGATAGATAATGCTTTTGCTAGATTTAACACAATCATCACAAGTCTAAAAGCACTTGATGAGAATTTTTCTAGCAAAAACTTTGTAAGGAAATTTCTTAGGGCTCTCCATCCGAAGTGGCGTGCTAAGGTGACGGCTATTGAAGAATCAAAAAACTTATCAACTCTACAACTTGATGAACTAATCGGAAACTTGAAAGTACATGAAGTAATAATAAAGAAAGATTTCGAAATGGTCAAAGAAAAAAGGGAGCAAAGCAAATCAATTGCATTAAAAGCAAAGAAGGATTCTAGTGATGAAGAATGCTCAACATCAGAAAGTGATGATGAAGAATATGCTATGGCCGTGAGAGATTTCAAGAAATTCTTTAAAAGACGAGGAAGATACGTTAGACAACCATATGATGAAAGAAAGACATCGCATAGAAACAAGGACGACAAGAATGGCAAAAGTGAAAGGATAGGGAGTAATGAAATCTAAGTAAACACTACTTTCCCCACCATTGTTTTCTCAAAACTTTAATTTTAAATAGCATAAGTAGATAACTTGGGTTAGTTGACTAGCAACTAATTCCGCCCACTCCTTCAAAACCGAGATTTTACTGCTTTCTAAAAATATAAAAATACAAAAAATAATCATCCTCCACCCTTAGACCTTAATTATAGTAGTCTTTAACCTAACGAACCCTATTCCCTGTGAGAGAACGATCAATCCCCCGGTACTTGCCACTACACTATACTACATCGGTCAGGTACACTGCCTGGTGGGGATTGTAAGCTTCTCGAGATCCCTCGAGAGGTAAAACATAGTGCGTGTTGCAATCCCACGCGCATCACACCCGCTTGACCATGTTACTGTCAAGTTGTATCAGCTATATGACCCATGTTCATATTGGCTGCTTTGAATATATATTGTAAATAGTTGATCCTTAAGTTAACATAAAAAACCTAAATTGAAACACAAACATATCAGTAACATAAAGATCCAAACTTTTATTGATCATAGTACTTCAGAACCATTACGAATTTCCATAAAAAAATTATCTAAACACACACTTGTTTAGTAGTTAGAACCGCTACCTTTCGCATCACCCCTTTTCTTCCTATTCTTCATTTCTTTTTCTTTCTTGTCCTTCTTATCCTTTAGATGTTTAAGCACAACTTCAAGATGGGAAATCCTCTGTTTCAACTCATCAAACTTTGGTAAACCGGTATCCAAAGTATCTTGCTTCTCCTCCTCCTCCTCCGAATCACCCAAAAGTTCTTCATAGTAGCCATCTTGCTTCCTCAGATAAGTCAGAATCTGAGTTCTCAACTCCTTAGGTATCTTCCTATAAGAACCATACTCATCAATTGGTTCAGCGCCATATCCATCAAGAAGTAAATCATTTAGATAATAGTTTCTTAAAACTTTGTCAAACTCCTCTTCCTCGGTACCAATGTAGATAGCCTTCCCTTTACCATTGTTTGCCATCGTCGGTTGTTTTGATCATTGGGATTATGTGTGTTTTGGTGTGTTTAAATAAGCGAGATTATAACACCCCCATTTTCGGAACGCAGCGGAATACAACATGGGGTGCTTTATCAGTCACATAGTATAAGTATAGTAAACAAATTTAAAATAAGACATTTTTAATATACTAGACGAGTACCCGTGCATAGCAAAGGAATTTCTAGCGGCAGATAATTAACGATTTGTGATATTGTAGTTAGTGTTTTGTGTAGCGTTCAAAATAGAACGTGAACCGATCAGAATGTAATTGCAAATGGTTGTACAATACGATAACTAAAGTATAGAAAAAAAAAATTCTTAACATGTATCAAACGACATATAAAAACATGTAATGAAACTGAAAGTAAAACATTAAATCAGTTATGAGATAAAAACTAACAACACACGATACTCGTCGCGTAAAACTTCTTGATACACGACATTTGAGGTTTAGATTCCTAGTTGACGGAACTCTTTGACTTGTTTAACCAATACCTTTGTTGTTCTACGGCATATCCCTCTAAAAATGAATTGAAAATAACAAATATTAGCTTAAATCATATTCGATGTATATCTCTTTTGAAAGTAACCGATTTGTTACTAATTTTTCCATTCTACTCGTTTATAGAATACACGATTTGCAAACTTGTTTCGTTGAGCAAGTTATACACATTCATTACAAAATATAGTTTCCTTTAGTAATAGGAAGGCTAGTCTTTTGTGAAATAGTAAATAGTTATGGTGAATAGTTTCCAGTAATAGNTGTTTGCCATCGTCGGTTGTTTTGATCATTGGGATTATGTGTGTTTTGGTGTGTTTAAATAAGCGAGATTATAACACCCCCATTTTCGGAACGCAGCGGAATACAACATGGGGTGCTTTATCAGTCACATAGTATAAGTATAGTAAACAAATTTAAAATAAGACATTTTTAATATACTAGACGAGTACCCGTGCATAGCAAAGGAATTTCTAGCGGCAGATAATTAACGATTTGTGATATTGTAGTTAGTGTTTTGTGTAGCGTTCAAAATAGAACGTGAACCGATCAGAATGTAATTGCAAATGGTTGTACAATACGATAACTAAAGTATAGAAAAAAAAAATTCTTAACATGTATCAAACGACATATAAAAACATGTAATGAAACTGAAAGTAAAACATTAAATCAGTTATGAGATAAAAACTAACAACACACGATACTCGTCGCGTAAAACTTCTTGATACACGACATTTGAGGTTTAGATTCCTAGTTGACGGAACTCTTTGACTTGTTTAACCAATACCTTTGTTGTTCTACGGCATATCCCTCTAAAAATGAATTGAAAATAACAAATATTAGCTTAAATCATATTCGATGTATATCTCTTTTGAAAGTAACCGATTTGTTACTAATTTTTCCATTCTACTCGTTTATAGAATACACGATTTGCAAACTTGTTTCGTTGAGCAAGTTATACACATTCATTACAAAATATAGTTTCCTTTAGTAATAGAAAGGCTAGTCTTTTGTGAAATAGTAAATAGTTATGGTGAATAGTTTCTAGTACTAGGAATGCTAGTATTTTGTAAAATACTATTGTGATATAGGAAGGTATTTATATTCTCAAGAGTTCACAATATGTAGTTGACAGAGTTTTTACATGGTTGTATATTTCAATCTTTCCAAATGCATGTTACACAAACGCATGGCTGTATATTTCAACATTCCACAAACTCATATATTTCAATATTTCATTTATTAACTTTTTCAACATTTCACAAACCTTGACTTTTCACTTTTACAATGTTGACCATTTTTATATTATAGCCGAGTACCCGCGCCTAACAGCAACGGTATCTAGTCGAGTGCCAGCACCTAGAGGTAGTGCTATATAGCCGAATAGTCATGCCTAGTGGCAGTGGTATCTAATTTTTAAGTCATTGGCACGTGTTTGCTTTTTCATCTTTTATGTTTGTATAGAGATAGTTTATCATCTTTATTTGTTCAACTTGTTAAAATTTTTAATTTGAACCACAAGACTGTATTGTTAAAAATTAAAAAGTAACCGGCTAATGCAATGTCACATTTTGTCATACCACCGCATCAAATCAATAAATTTCACACTATCTTCTTTCTTGAAGTCTTTTTATAGTTTCTGAAAAGTTCCATATTAAATGAGTAGATTTTTCAACTCCTATATCAAAAAAATTCTTATAATTGTTACAGTAAAATAATAACTAAATCTGTAAAAATATATCCACCACATCATTTACAAACATTTGATCAAATTGAAATTTAAAATTTTCAAACTTTAAAGACTGCTTCGAGACTGACGTTTAACATGTGAATTTAACTAATTTGCAACCCTTTTAAGTCTATCCAACGGATATTAATGTACTTGCAATTTCTAAAACTTGTTAACGTTTTTATAATACCGTTGCGTCATCTTGTGCGTGCATTTTTTTTCTTCCAAACTGAATTTGTATTATACTTCATTGTTTGTTTGTGTGATATTTCATGAGTTACAAAAATAATTAGGGATGCAAAGTTTCTCAAAACAAAATATTATACTTTACGAAAACAAAGAAGCTTTTGGGACATTTTTTATTAAGTCCTACATTCTATGGTACATTTAAAATACAACTCATGTAATAAAAATAAAGATCCCTTTTGTTAGGAGATCATCATAGTAAAAGAGAAGTCCCATGGCTTGTGACTTGCCTTCCTGTATTCTCTAGCTTAGCCATTCTTTCTTTCCAGATTAAGACTTATAATACACAATGTCTCATTGTCTCTTTTTCTGACCAAAGACAGTACCATCTCTAAATATATATATTTTTTTAACATCTCAACGTATGACTACACAAAAAAACAACAAAAAATAATACAAATCCCAATCCTCTATAACATTTTCATTCATTCAAGATTGATTTAAAATCTAAAAATGAATCACAGATTGTCTAAACACTAACAAATATAATATGCAAAGTTCACAAAATCATAAAAACACATATTCTAATGTAAACTTATTTTATTTTTAGCAAACACAACAAAGACTTATAGGTGAGCTTCAAACATTAATTTATTTAGATGTAAACATATATCTGAACACATTCAAAAAAAAGTCCAAAGTCTCACCTAATTAAAACATATATCTGAACACATAGTTATACAAACAAAAAGGCCAGGAACCTTTAGATCTAAAATGAAAATGTTCAAACCATCCTTTAGATCTTCTTAGATCCGGTCAAACACAACGCAAGAAAAGCTCAAAACACCGAAGTGTTGGCGGCGAAATCAGTTGGCTGTGGTGGCGGCGACTGTGGCGACGATGACGGCTGTAAAAAATACTATAAAAACTCAGATCTACAAATAAAATCTATAGATCTATAAAAAAACATTCAAAACTTGATAAACATACATAGATCTATTAAAACATTCAAAAAAGACCTCAAATCTTAAATTAATAAATAAATAAATAAATAAACCTTTTTGGTGGTCGTAGGTCTTGGTGGTTCGTCTCGGTGGTCGTAAATCTATGGTAGTGGGGACTTCGGTGGAGGTGTCGGTTTTGATGAAGGGGTGATTTGGCTGTTGTGGTCGTTCGGTGGCGGCGGCGTCGAGTAGTGGTGGTGTTTGTATGGTGGTGGAATAGATGAGAGTGTTTGCGTGTGTGTTGTTGTTAGTTGTGAATCGCATAAGAGATCATTGTTTAACTTGAATGTATATTTGTGCTGCACACGTTTCATAAATTTTACTTGAATGTANTGGGGACTTCGGTGGAGGTGTCGGTTTTGATGAAGGGGTGATTTGGCTGTTGTGGTCGTTCGGTGGCGGCGGCGTCGAGTAGTGGTGGTGTTTGTATGGTGGTGGAATAGATGAGAGTGTTTGCGTGTGTGTTGTTGTTAGTTGTGAATCGCATAAGAGATCATTGTTTAACTTGAATGTATATTTGTGCTGCACACGTTTCATAAATTTTACTTGAATGTACAGTTGTGTTCCTATAAATACATATACACGTAATTGATATTTAGTATACATTCTCTCTCACCATCAATTTCCAGCTATTGTTTCCATGAATAGTTTCAATGTCAATTTCCAGCTGCCATAAATTTCGCAGGGGCAAAATCGGGATTGATCGAAAGTTCAGTTTTTCACATTCCCCTTTGACCATTTTTCTTTTATAAGTAGTAAAGATACTTCACATTCAATAATTTATCAGAGTCAACAAAGGTCCCAAAAGTTTTTAACATAATCGAAAGTTACATAAGTTTAGATGTTTGAAACGTTATCGAATGAAAATTTTTATTTAAACATGGCCCATCATGTAGATATCTATTTTGTTGATATAAATAATGCATAAAAAAGTTATTCATATTTTTCGATATCTCTACGTTTTGACGATCACAAAATTTAAAATCATTAAACGTAAGATTACTACGTAAACAAGTATTAAGTTAGTTTATATCATTTTATCCAACTAAATCACTTAAGGTATGAAGAAACAAGTGCTTAATACATTTCATGATCAAAGGGGTATTTAATTAATTATTTCAAAGTTTATTAAATAATATAAACATATTATATAATTTTGAAAAACACTTTTGTTAATAAAGGAAAATTTTTAAATCATACTAAATATATGAATTCAAATTTTTAA